>PVHX01021465.1:0-29730 GCA_004024805.1 Geosciurus inauris
CAGGTTAAATATTTTGTCTTCAGTATCTGAGGTTCTGTCTTCCAAGTGGTCTAATCTGCTGGTGATGCTTTCTATTGAGTTTTTGATTTGGTTTATTGTTTCTTTCATTTCAAGGATTTCTGTTTGGTTCCTTTTCAGAATCTCTATCTCCTTATTGAAGTGATTTTTTACTTCCAGTATTTGCCTGTGTATCTCTTTAGCGAAGTGATCTTTTACTTCTTGGATTTGCCTACGAATCTCTTTATCAAAGTGATCTATTGCTGACTGGGTTTGCTCTCTTATATCATTCTTTAAGTCACCGACCTTTTTAATTATGTACGTCCTGAATTCCTGTTCTGTCATTCCTCCTGCTGTACTGCCCAGGGATTCTGGGAGTGTAGTATCTTGGTTTGTTTGAGTCACTTTCTTCCTTGTTTTCTCATGACGTTTGTGTGTCTTTCCTTCTAGCTCTGCTGATCCAAGGTGTTACAGTTTTAAGTCCTATATGGTTATAGTTTCCCTGCAGGGTTTCGTTACTTCTCCTCCAGTAGGTGGCGTTGTCCGTTGTTTGCTGGACTTTCCCGGCTGGTATCCTTGGTACTGGTCCCAGGCCAAGTGAAACTCTGGGCCGCTGGTGGAGTCGCTGTTCCACCGTGGCCAAGGTTTGCTCCCAGGTGTTCACCTGCACCCCCTGGTGTGTAGGAAGTTCCGCTGTGTTAGAAGGTGGTCCACAAAGAACACTAGCTGGGGTTCCGCTCAGGAGACAGTCAGTCCACATTAGCAACTGCTAGCGGTCTCTCGCGGTTGGGTGGGCACTGGGGCCAGGCACCCTGTGCAGAAGCAGGCCCGGCACACCCGGGGTAAACTCCGGGCTGAATCCCTGGGCCGGATCCCCCACCACAACTGCACTCCACCGGTGGGCGGCAAAGCCACGCCTCCCGGTGGCCCTGTGCTCACACACGTGAGCGAGACTCTTGCGTGGGGCGGCAAGGCGCACAGAGCTGCCAAAAACCTGGTTGGAAGCTGGCACCCCGCTACTTCCAGTCTCAGTCTCGGATAGCCGGAGCCCTGGGCCGAGGCCCGGGCTGCGACCACGTTTCTCCGGCCGGCGCCGAAGCCATGCCTCCTGGCTACCGTTGCCTCCGGGTGATCCTGTACTCACACATACACGAGCGAAATTCCTGCGTGGGATGTTGAGCCGCAGAATGATGCCAGGAAGCTGGCTGGTAAACGGCGCCTCCACCACTTCCAGCCCTGGTCCTTGAGAGCCTAGCGCAGAGTGGACTGTCTAGGCCGCCCGTGTTTCATCTTAAACTGAATTAATACCTACGTTGTAAAGTTGTTAGATGTTTAAATGAGGTGATATAATTGAAACACCTAATAGATACAAACAAATAATCCCATCAAGAGATAAAACCTTTTGAAGCAGGAAAGCAAGGTCAGGAGAATGTAGAACATAGAGGTGGGATTTAGTCTTAGGTAGGAGCATTGGCAATTCTTGGATGATAACAAGAAGGAAGGAAGAATATCTTGGACACTGTGTGAGAGGCTCTTGGGGACTTTAGAAATTTGTTGAAATGAGGATTCCCGCAATCCTGTGAAAAGAATTCAAATCCAGATAATGCAATTCAATTACTATTGTGGGAATGAGAGACTTAACCTAATCACTACATTACTCCCCTAATAGAGTTTAACTGGGTGGTAACTGTAGACAGGTAGGATGTGGTTAGAGGAGGTGGGTCCCTGGGGGTGTGCCTTTTTGGTATATATTTTGTCCTTGGTGAGGGGTGCTCTCTCTGTCTCTCTCTCTGCTTCCTGGTACCATGTTCCCAGCTGCTTGTCCATTGATTTATTCATTCATTTATTGAATGAATGAAAATTCTAGGCATTTTCTAGTTACTGGGTATAGAGTCGTGAAAAGTTAAAGACTAGAACAACTTGGCAAAATGATTTTCATAGAGTCATGTCGTGTCTAAAAATTCTCATGGGCAAACGTTATTTACAACATTTTGTTTAATGAAAACTTTTACTTAAACAGTTTTTATGATGCATGTCATTGCTAAATGATAAACCAAGGATGAATAGGAATTTTTAAAAAGGGATGAAAAGGAGTTTTTAAAAAGGAATTTTAAAAATATTTTTGGGTGATTCATGAATAAAGCAAACATTTTTATGGCAGAGGGACATTATCATTTTAAATTTTATGTCTATACTTTTTCCACTATTAATATTTAAAATACTACCCCTTGGAAGAGCAACATAATAAAGAAATATATTTTGAAGGCTGTGCAAATACAAAGTTAGGTGCTAAATATGTCAGGATTCTTTAGTTGAACATTTGGTAGGATGATGCCTGTAGCAGAAGAAAGTAGCACATTTGTGACCACACACACACACACACATATACACACACACACACACACAATTAATATAGGTCTCCTGTGCTCCCAATCTTATTTTATATTGTGTGTATCAATTTCACTTCAGATGTTTGTGTTAGTCAGCTCTTTTGCTGACCCAATGGTATCTGTCCATAGATCTTTGACTCCATTGCTCTGGGCTCAAAGTGAGGCAAGACATTATGGTGGAAGACTGTGGTGGAGGGAAGCAGCCTGGAACATGGCACCAGGAAGGAGAGAGAGAGAGAGAGAGAAAGGAACACCCCCAGGACCCACCTGCTCTAACCACACTCTGACTGCCTATGGTTACTACCTAGTTAATCCCTCTCAGGGTATTAATGCACTAACTAGATCAAGGTTCTCATAATTCAATCATTTGAGGTCTCATAATTCAATCATTACAGGTCTGAACTTTCTTGCATTGTCTCATATACGAGCTTTTGGGGTACATCTAATATCTAGACCATAACAATATTGAATTAAAACTAACCAGCCAAACCAACCAAAACTCCTCCAACCAAAGGAGGCAACAAGTTCAAATGTCTAGTTTCTTTTCCCACTTACATGAAGAATACTTTTCAGAAGCATAATGTAGCAATTATTTGTCAGAGTGCTTCTTGTTCTTTTCTAAACACCTTTTCTCTTACAGCCGCAAAGCTGACAGATGAGACAGTAGACACTGTTCCTATCTCATGCTGGCCTGGGACCATGTGTGTGCTGTGTGAATGTGACTGAAGGGACCCACTGAGGCTGGGCTCCCTCCAGGTAATGGTTTAGGTTCATCTCCCAGGTTCTCACCACTTGTTAGAACTGGTAGGATTAAGAATTACTCTTAAAAATTTCTCTCAGTCTTTTTAAGTGAAGAAAGCACAAGTTTATCTTTAGATCCATGATAATATGACCAATTTCCTACTGAATTAAACTGAAGATTGAAGTTTAAAATAATCAACTCTTTGGGAAAAAAATTTCAGTTTCCTTCCTGAAAATTAGTTTCTCTTCTATCATGAGGATGCCATTTTTGTTGTCCAATGGTTTCTTGATTTTATGTATATCTTAGTTTTGATGACATTTCATGAGGTTTGCATCTATCTCATTGTCTAATTACTCCTGGTGTCTTTAGCATGAAAGAAGTTCAATTTCTACAAAGTTGCCTCAGATTGTGATTGAATCTTAACCAAGAGAAGAATTAAGATCTTTACTGATAAATAAGAGAGATGGATCGAGATAATTCCTTCTCCAACTTTGCCATTGAAATTTAGAAGATCATTGTCAAGCATCCACTAATAAATTTTATTATGTGAAATAAAAATATATCAATACTGTTTTGCTTCTTGTTATTGAAACTGGCTTCATGTTACTGTGAAATGCAAAATAAACCCCATGGTCTGCTGATTATTTTCAGAAATGATATGGTTAGAATTATACACATGAAGATTTTTTTAATAGTTCAATATCTCATTTAGATATTACAGAAACTTGTCAAAGTAGTTACTGGCATTCATACTGTATTGATCAAGGACCGGGGTCCTTGGCTCAATTGATTTTTACCAAGTTTCTTTCTGAGTAGCCAATATAATTGCAATTTTAACTTGGTCTTTCTGATTCTAAGTTTCTATACTATTTCACTTTAATATATTTACATGTTTTTTAAAAAACATTTTTCAGTCAATTGTCTGCCAAGAATATATATATTATCTTTATGATTAAAAAGTAGAGTACTGAGATATTGTCATAAATTTACATCCCATGTACCAGCATGGGACAAAAATAAAATTCTATTTGTTTTAATAATCTGATTGATGACCTCACACTTCTAACTTCACTCTGGGGAATGTCCTCTTCTTATCCAGGCCAGTGTTTCTGGGAAAATAATTCTTCATAGACCCCAACATTTTGGTCCTTCCTACCCGTTGGAGTAGGTGCACAGACACATCACCTTATCGATGTAAAAAACCCCTCCTAAGCTGGTAGCCAGAGACTTGCTGCTGACAGGTAGGAAATGAACAGACACCCCTTCTACTCATCTGCGGCCTCACAGTCAGCTTCCCAGGGCACACCCATGAGACATAACATTGAGGCCACTGATTTTCTGAAAATTGTATATCTCTGTTTTTTGTCAAAATGAATGGAAATGTGTTTTTAACAAGGTAAGACTCAGTTTCAAAACAACTAAAAGAGGCTGACACTCAGCTAAGCTTGGTCTGTGGCAGTGGATATGAAATCCCAATGTCACAGTTTTGCATTTCACTCACTTGGTACCTCAAAGATCTGAGTTTGCAAGCAGTGCCTGGGTATCTGGAGAAGGGAGTTTTGTGGTCGCAATCACATGCTGAACCTGGAACTGGCCCTTGGGTCCTGATGCTTCTCTTACCTTGAGCATGGAAAGAGAAGTCATTGCTAATCTTCATGCATAATGATCTCATTTTAGATATTTTAAGCTTTCAGAGAAGTTCTACAGCATTGAACTATGAAATAGAAGGGAGTTTGGATGCTATATATCCTTCTTCTATAAGAGAATCTTTGGTCTTTTATTTATTTACTTATTTTGGGGGGTACTAGGGATTAAACTCAGGATACTCGACCACTGAGCCACATCCCCAGCCCTATTTTGTGTTTTATGTAGAGATAGGGTCTCACTGAGTTGCTTAGTGCCTCACTTTAGCTGAGGCTGGCTTTGAACTAGTGATTCTCCTGCCTCAGCCTCCCAAAGTTCTGGGATTACAGGCTTGTGCCAACGCACTCAGCTGAGAATCTTTGGTCTTTAAGAAAATTTCCTGGGGGTGGGCACTGGGGCAGTGTAGCTCAGTAGTAGTAGAGCATTTGGCTATCATGTGTGAAGGCCTAGGTTCAATCCCCAGCACTATGTAACAAAAATAGTTCCTACTCTTTATCAAGTAGGAATAAATAGTAAGCCATAGAGGGAAACGATCTTCACCAAGTTAAAAACTATATCTTTATGGACATACACAGTGTACTATGTGCCTATAATTCAGTTGTTTCTAAATTTGGAAAGAGAGACTTAGTACATATTTAAATATGGAATTTGATTTTAAGAAAATTATTTATTAGGAACAACAAGTTTTTAAAACCACATTTTTAAATTTTGTATTGTTTTTCTCTACTACTGGCAACTGGAAATAGATCAATAGTTTAGTGACCTAAAATACATTTCCAACATTCCCTACTGAATATGTAATTACTTATTGATTTAGTAATTGCTGTCTTAAAATATGAAAATATTTTTACTTGGGAAATTAAATTTGTTTCCTGAATAAGAATAGTTAATTTAGAAGTAAAGAAAGTGCTAAATTAGAAAATAGAAAGGTTTCACACCAAAAAAATAATACATATTTGACCTAATTTCTAGGAACATCAAAATTTTGTTTTTAATTAAATATATCACCATATTGAACTTGAGCACCTGTGACAATACAGTACTGAGAAGAGGTTACACAGCAATTATCTGGCAATATATTTTGGAGAGATATTTTATCTTAACTTGTTAGTCCTTGGTAATTGGCAATTAATGCTTTTGATCATGTGCCTTAATTTTGTTGGTGAAAAAATATAGAGGTTGAAAGTCTATTGTCTCATTAAGTAGGCTCCTTTGAGAATCAATAGCTTGCTGGTTAGTAGCTTTTCTATTAAGAAAAATTTGATGTCATTGGGCTTTGGGATAGAAAGCAGGATTTTCTCTTTTGAAGCAAGCACTAGCAAGTGGATATGTGGTTCTGTGTTCAGATGTGAGGCTGCTGTTTCTTCATGTTAGGATGGCTGAGAGTAGATAACATGTGAAGGTTGGCCACATTAGTTGTGTTCTGTGGGAAGCAGTGGCCACCAGAACAGTTATATGTTAGCCATATGAAATATTGCTCAGGCTGAAATGAGAGATAAAAGTGATTCTCACCAATTAGTAGAATATTGGTATTAATGGAACTTTGATAAAAGATATGGAAAAGTTTTAATAGAAAAGAAACATTATCCAGAAGTATAGCTGTTGAAATTTGGCCTGAATTGCCACTCACACCCTAAAGGACGTTTGGGTGGTTCAGACATGAACTTCCATATTAAAGCTGCTTCTTCACATCTTTCCTAGCCTTCTAAGTGGTCTCCAGCTGCCTCTGGAAACTTCTGAGTTTCTTTACTGATTCACTTAGCCACTCCCAGTTCTCTTGTTCTACATGGCCATTGAAAGTTGGAAACTCTGATTCCATGTCACCTTTTCCACATGGCTGTTGTGTCATCCTGTTGTGTCCAGCAGGAAATGGCCACACAGGGGATTTTCCAAAAGTTTATAGGCTCCCCTACTAAATCCAGTCAAGTTCCACTAGACCCAATGTTTTGGGCTATCCAATACTTATATGTATGTTACAAAATAAATATCACTGCTTGTGCCTAAGCACACATGCCAGGATGAGAGAGAACCCTAGAGTGTGATATCATTCTTCTTTTATTTCTCTTCTCATTAAAATAAGGATGAAACTTACAATGAAGGCTATGGATTTTTCATCTCCAAATTTTATATTTTCCTTCTTAGATTCTGGAGGTATAATACAATTTCAGAATATAATCCTGAAGTCTATCTCTATAAGGAGTGATATAACTGGATTAAAATCCATCAAATTGACAGCTATGATGAGTATCCAAAAATTTTATATGGTGTATCAGTATCTAAATATTAATTTTAATTTAAATTTTAATTAATATTTTTAATTAACTTAATTAAAATTAAATTAATATTTTAATTAATTAAATCTTAATATTTTTGCATTATTTTTTGAATAATTCTATCAATTTCTAATCCTGTTCTTAAACAACTAAATGTCTCTTGATGACTGAGAAGAAGACTGAGAACATGAAGTTATACAATAGTAAAGCATATGGAAATATTTTAAAATCTTTTTATAATTTAAACATATATAGGGATTGTATTATTTATAAGAACTCTTAGTAGCACTATATTGAAAAGAATTAGAAATTCTATTAAAGACAGAAAGGTTGAACAACTTTACCATATCTACAATAAGTATTATTGTCTTAGTCTATTTTCTGTCACTATTTTCTATAACAAAACGCCCAAAGGCTAGATAATTTATAAAGAAAAGAGATTCATTTAGCTCACAGTTTTGAAGTCTGAAAATCCCAGATCAGAAGTCCTTATTTGTTTCAGTGGAGCTCTTTTGGCTATATCACAATATGACCAGTGGTGTCATAGCAAGAACATGAGAGAGAGTGAGGGGGGGGGCGAAGAAGGAAGCAGAGGGATTCATGAAGCAGGCTTGCTCTCTTTATAACAACTTGCTTTTGTGGAAACGGACTGTGGCCCCATGAGAACTGCATTAACGCTTTCTGAGGATAGCATTCCTATGACCTAACCACCTTCCACTGGTTGCATTTCTCAAAAGTACCATGGCCTCTCAACATTGCCACACTGGAGACCAAGCTTTCAGTACATGAACCTTTAGAGAGCATATTTAAACCATATCCAAACAATAGCAATTATAGAACTTTACACTATCTGAAGAGTAAGTAGAAAATAAAACCAAAAGGAATTTCTTGTTTTCATTTATAAGGAAATGAGGATCTAAGATGCGCTGAAAGATTTCAATCTCAGGGATGGTATTTATTAAATTACTAATGCTTGCAAATCTGCATTTGTTGATAATGTTGATAATTTGTAATAAATGGCTGACATAACTTTTGAATGAAATGAAGCCCTTAAAGGCTCTAAGGGTTTTCCTGTAACTGATAAGAAAATAATATATCTAACCAAATTACCTATACTAACAGTTGGTGGGCTGAAAACATAGACCAGCCAAAGAGAGAAACTTATCAGTAAACCTATCCCTTACTCCTAATAGAAACTTGCCTGTCTAGGGAGTGGTGGATAACTGTAGAGAAGGGAGAGCTAACTAGAGCTGTGGTCAATTCATCACAGCTTCTCTAAGACTACAGGTACTGATGAATTGCTATGCCCATAAATATTTCTATTTCGTGAGAGACATGATTGTGTTTGCTTTTCCTCTTATATCTCCAAGATCCTTACAACATATTTCCATTTGTAGAAATACATATTTGTGTATGTCTTCCTTACAAACTAAGATATCAAAGTTTTATAAAATAAACACCAGTGAGGTAGCATTTCTTTGGGAGAAAATAGCAAATTTTTATGTTTGATTCATTTTGGGATTATGTATTATTCTTGATTAGCTGAATTGACTCATATTGCTGGTCGTTCCTGAATGCTGTTTTCTAACTTAATCAAATTTACAGTCAATGTGTGGCATATAACATATTAGCCCAAGTTTTTGTGTCCATTTTCTATGATTTTTCTTTCCAGGTCAGATTAGAAGTATTGTTACTCTCAACTGGTATGTTAACATCAGGAATTAGGATCAGACTAGTTAAATTTATATCAAGGCACTTCATTGTTTTCAAATGCTGTATCTGAAGACAAAATTAAATCACGATAGAATAATTTTCATAAATAATAGTCTCCAAATTTACTCTTCTCTGTAGACTTCATAATAAACATCTTTTTCATTCTTATGGGAAATACAACCTTTTGTGACAAACTGTATGATTTCTATTTTTTCTTGATTATTGGCTCTGGGTTTTTCTCAAAGACTAATCTGACTTAGTTTGGTAAATTATGAATTAGAAATAATCACTCTCAATTAGCATATGGATAGCATTATGCAGAAACATATTGCACTTAATATATATACTCCATTTTATGTGGTTAACATAATCCTGTGGTTCTAAAGAAGGACTAAACCATGCTTTTAAAGGATTGTCTTTTTTCAGCAAAGTGAATTGTATTTAAATGTAAATTCAGTTTTTTGAAGCTTAGAAAATACAATTTTTTGACACACAGAAATTTGAAAAAGATAATGAAATGAACTGCTACAGAAGCAGAAATAATCTTTCAAGTCTTAATTAAAGAAAAGGTGTGTTAGTTCTGAATATGTCATAGTTATGACAAATTCAGAAATAAGTTAATTGTAATAAAGAAAAAGAAAAGGAAAAGTATGCCATTGTCAAATTCATGTGAAAGAAAGAAATTAGCTGATTCAAAGGTAGTGAGGCAAATTTCCTGCTGGAAGTTTGAAAAGGTCTCTTTAGCAACTTTATTCATTGTTTTACATGTTCCTTTCTGAAACCTGAAACTTCTATAAGATAAATAAGACTTGCTTTAGTTAATTAGTTAAGATGATTTTTTTGTTAATGATATGAACTAAATATGTCATGAATGAGGAAGGAAGAGTCTGGATTTTCTAAGGAATGGGGAGTGCCTGTTTATACTTGAGAAATACTAGAGACAATCCCCAAAGACAGTCCATAGTGCCAATAATTGCAGCTAGTCAGTGTGTGGGATGTAGAAAAAGTATTTTTGCATTTCTTTAGAGTGGGGGCTTTTGAATATATTTTACTGAAAACCTAACTTCCTTGGCTAAGAGCAAGCCTTGGGAGTCAATCTGGAACGGTATACGTAGTAAAAGAACCCTAGAAAAACTTCTCTAACTTCTGAGGTATGCATGGATCTCTCAAAGGAAAATGAATCTCTGGATCATGAAGACATCTCTATGTCAGAAAAGCCAAAGGCACTGGATCATTTGGCCTTTGGACATGCATATATATATCCCACTTGCTGAGTGTGAGATGTTGGTATCTTTTCCATTCAATTTCCAAAGAGCAAAGGTTTTCTCCTCATTTTGAGAAAGGAGGCGAAAAGCCAATTGCCTTTTCCTCCTGTATCTAAGCAGATAAAAATTCAACATTTCCCCTTCCTCACTTGGAATAAAGATTTTGCAGATTTTGTGTGTGGTATATTTGACCTGGCTATTATTTATCACTCTTGGGGCAATAATTGGGATAAGAGGATCCAAGCAGTCATTATTACTTTTTAAGTGAATAATGATAATCTGTATTTGACCCAGAATACCTCAGATGCACATTCAGGATAAAAAAAATCAATAAAGTTGAATATTAAAAGAAACAAAGACAAGTAAAGAACTGATCAAAATAAAATACATGATAATTAATATCCAGATTAGGTATAGAGTCATCAAGTTTGATAAAGTTAAAGTTTTGAAAAGCCCTGTTTTTGAACTTGCGTATGATGCCATCTTAGAACATGTTTTTGACAATATTTATAGATGATATAAACTGCTAATATTGGCTTATTTACCTGTAACCTAGAGTGAACTGAATATAATTTATCACAAGCATCAAAAGTACTAAAGTGCTATCTCACTAAAGTGACTTCTTTATTATACCTTGTAGGTGTAGTTCATTGTTTTCAGTTGAAATTCCACCTTTTAGAGATTAATTTTAGTATTATTAATGCTGATGATAGATTTCCACTTTGTAGAGACTTCACATTATAGTAACTGCATGTAGTTTCTTAAAATGGTAGAAAAGTTGTGTTTTGCCCCTTTTTACTTATCATTTAGCATTTGTTTTTGTAAGTAGCAGATCCAGTGTAGATCCTACCAGAAAACAATAATCTATAAAGCAGTACCTGTAACACTGGCCTTTACTCTTTGGCTTCTTGCTGACTAGTACTTACTGGCAGCTAAAACAAAGTAAAATTTGAAGATCCAGCTCCTTTGGACTGGGGATAACAAGTGTGGTTTGCTGTTTTCAAAAAAGTCAGAGGAATGGATTTAAAATGAAAATTTAAGCAGTTCAAACAGACGTTGGCTCAAATGCTACAAAAGAGTTAAAGAATGTTTTTAAATAACTGCCATTTAATGACACTGAAGAGGATTTTAAAGATCACACAGCTGCTAGAATCCAGTTTTCACTTTTCAGTCCTGTGGTAAAAAATCCTATTAGCAAAATATTTGAAATTTATCTAAAATATATAACTTCAAAGCATTCATATTGACCACAACATGAAGTTACTTAAGAAATGTGTCAAATGTACTTCACAGGAAGTGTCTGCCCAAAATGAGAAACATGAAAAATCATGCATATGTATTCAACGGCATTGCTGTCCTACATCTTATAATATTTTATAAAGCATGGATATTAATTCACACTTTTGCATTTATGAGAAATAAAGTCAGAGCCAACAGCTGGTGCCTCATAATTTCCATTTTCAAGATAGTGATACTGCACAGGATTTAATCACCGTTCCTGTAACTGATGCTTTTCCTCTCTGAGCTTATTTTTTCTGGAATGAAAAGATCTATGGATTCTGCATTTACTAGGCCTTCTGGGAAACATAACAAATTAACAGATAGATTTAATGAATAGAGTTTTGGTGGAGGGTTTATAAAAGCACCTCTGAATTGATTGTATTTCCTGATGTTGGAACGTGGCACTGGGGAAAATGCCTGGCTGCCTCCACACCATTTCTCTGAGCTTAAGCCAGTGAGTGTGCTTTGCAATTTGGTGGGACTTTAAAAAGTGAGACTGAGACTTCAGGTTTTAAAAGGAGGTTTGAACAGACACATTTATCCATGTTTCTTCAGGAAATCACAAGCAAGAGAAGATAATTTTTAAGATGCTTATTGTGACAATGACAAAGACAATAAAAGAAGAGAATAGAAATAAAAGTCTGGGACTTCAGAAATAAGATGCTGAGCATGTCCAAGTAAATTGAATCCTATCCTGGAAATGCATAAAATCAAATTGCTTTTCTTGCAGCCTTTCCCCCAAAGGCCCAGAAACTGGTAGAGTGCAAGACCTTTCTAAAGGATAGATAAAGGTAAGACTAACAATAGGAGGATTTTCAAGGCATGTTTGCAAAATACTTGGGTTCGTATTGCTTTCCTAATCTAGAACCTGAATGTCTATGCCCTCTTACTCTGCCAGATTTCTGGAAATTTGTTATTTGAAGAACACAAACAGAAGCCTCTAAAGTGGGTAACAGAGGACAGGATGGAAGATACAGGTTATATATTGGAAATGAGGATAAAATAAACATTCACATAGTAAATAAGGAAATCTTATGTCATTTGATTTCTAGAACTCTATAAGCAAAAGCTATGTCATCAAAGCAAGAGAATACAATAAATTTTTTGCATGGGAATATCTCAGAAGTCTAGGTAAACATTTAACAATATAAAGATAAGGAGTTCTACAATGAATCAAATAGTTCAGCAAAGCTCAGAATTAATATTACCCAACCATGGACATAGATAATTTAATTTAATTTTAATAGACTACACATAAAAAGCAAATAACCAATGGGGTGAGGTGGCACATGCCTATAATCCCAGCAGCTCGGAAGGCTGAGGTAGGAGGATCATGAGTTCCAAGCCAGCCTCAGCAATTTAATGAGGCACTTAGCAACTCATCGAGACCCTGTCTCTAAATAAAATACAAAAAAAAAAGGGGGGCTGGGGATGTGCCTCAGTGGTTAAGTGCCCCTGAGTTCAATTCTCAGTGCCAAGAGAGGGGGTGGGGGGAGCAAATAACCAAAGATTACTAGCCACTTGAAGAAACCCTAAATATGTAAGCTAAAAAAACAAACAACAAAATATCAGTTTAGAATTTACAGAAATTCAGGGAAGAGGGAGAAAGAAAGGAAATCTTGTATAGATTCATTTTCTGTTTGCTGAATTTGTGAATGGTAAAGGGCAAGGCAAAGCTTTTCATCCCATAAAGGCATGCCTAATAAGTTGCTTGGCCATCGGTCATTGGAGTTTTATTGGTTGATTGAATAACGTCTGGGTGTTAAAAGAGTTTCTTCCTACACTTATGTTGTAGAGAGTCTAGATTAGTCTACATATTTCCTCTTTAGAATTTCAATCATGGGATAACTAAGGGAATGCAGAAATGGGAAGACGGTAAAACCCAAGAGGCCAGGATTCATAGATGTATTATCTGAATTTCATAGGAAGTTGTACAATTTTGAGATATTCTCTTGTTTCTGGCTTCCAGACAGTATTTTCTGTCCAAATCAGTTAGTCTTTGTAAACCTATCCCTTAGTAATCATTGAATGAGTACAGTATGTGCTGGCACATGTGTCTGTATGGGTTTGTGCATATGTACATAGACACACTTGTATGCACATGTTTTCCAGAAGGACTTCCCTCACTGGTGGTTAAGCACGCCAAAATATTTTATTTTAGGTAATTTTATTTTCCTCTAGATTTATTTTTTAGGGAATGAATGGGGCTGGTTCTGTGAGCAGCCAGTGGCCACATATCTTAAACACTGGCTGATTTGCACTAAATGGAGTTTTCTCTTCTTTAAAGCTAGTCATTTTCATCTGTACCCTCATATCTGTGCCCTCAATTCACTTCTAGAAAGATGTGGCTTTCTAGCCAGGTCAGTTCTGAGGCTGGGTTGGAAAGCAGATTCTGCAGAGGCATGTTGAAAGTTCATCAGTACCATTTTAACATGCACTATAGGGAAGCATCAGCCCTTCCTTTAGAGTTGTTACTGAATAGGAAATAATAGTAATATGATGTGAAAAAACCTGGACTTCACCACTGTTTTGACTGAAGTTCGGCTGCTTCTGGTGTCAAGGGATGGATGAAGTCTAAAGGTACTATTGTATTTGGGAGGATTGTTTGGTGATGCACTTGCTTAAGAATAGACCATTAACCTTTACTTTGTTTTCTGCAATAATGTATTTCCAGGTCCAAGCATTCTGCTATATAAACACCATATTGACTTTTCTCGTGCTGATACAAGTACCAGTGAATGTACTTCAAACCATATCAGGGATATTGGAGTGGGTTAGTGTTGTGGTAGTAAGGAAACACAGGTCTCTATTGAGGTGACCACTCTAGCTATATGTCAGAAGCTGTAGACACACCCAGAAGAAGAAAATGTTCTTCACCCAGTGAGAAAGAAAACTTCAATTTATCAGAGGCTGGAAGTGACTATAAAGTGTATTGTATTTAGATCTGTTCAGGAAAACTGCCCCAATATGCATCCCAGATTCTTGCTTGCAACTTTCATGGGTAGATGGGTGGAGTTTTTGTTTTTGTGTTATTTTTAATCTGTATTTGACTTAGTAACTATGAGGAGGGAAAGCACACTTGCAGACATGCTAATACCTCTGCTTTGCTCTTGAAACTTCTTAGCAAACTCAATGGCTCGTAGTCCCCAAAATTATTTAGAATGGCTCCTTCTTCTTTTGGAGTGACAGAAGTTGTTGGGAGATACTTGGGAGAAACCTTAGAGATCTTCCTAAGACCTTTTTCAACCTGTAAATGCCAGCCTTATTAACATATTCAGTACCAGATAGTGTATGCCTTTCAGACTGCCCATAAAAATGGTAGTACAAAATCTCAAGGAAAAATAATCTGCATCCTTAGAGTGGTTATAAGGCACTGATGGTAATCCTTCAGTTTTTCTTTTGGCAAATTCAGTTCTTACTCTCACAACTCTTAGGGGATTGATAATGAAATTGAGATATTTTGCTTAGAGAACACAGTGTGTGATCAAGGTAGTAGACTGAAAGAATAGGTCAATGTGCTTAATACTGATTCCTCTTAAAACTGCCTTTGTGGAAAAGGAATTAATTGGAAACTCCATGGAAACTGGCTGAAGTCCAATAATTTATTCTGACCAATCACAAGACTTGGGGCCCTAGACTTAGATCATGTCAGTAAAGATACATCAAATTAGTTATGTCTACTTAATATACTACCCCAAGGCTGACTGGCTCAAAACAGTCATCATTTCTTATTTTTCATTTTATGTATGTGGCAGCTTGGCATTTCTGTTTATTTGGCTGAGATTAATTGCTTGTGTTTGTGTTATCTCACATATTTTGGGGACTGTTGGTCATTGACTTGTCTAGAATTACCTCAACATTTTTCCAGGTTCCTGTTATATACCTCTGGCAGGCTTGTTTGTTCTTATCATGATTCCAGGGGTTAAGAAAAACATGCATGATTATATGAAATAGCAAATAGAAATTCACATATACTCTTCAGTTCTGTTATTATTTTACATTTGCTAATGTCTCACTGGCCAAAGCGATTCACAGGCAGATCTCAGATTAGAAAGGGAAAGACTTGGCAAAGGGATTGGGTATAGGGCCTTTGTGTAACTAATGGCATTATTGCAGTCAATATATCATAGTTTACTCTGTTTGAAATTGTTTACGTGCCTCTCATATGTAAAAGAAATTCATCTACTTCTAAGGCCCCACAAAAATCTTACCCAATAGCAGCCCCAAAAAAGGGAAGAATGAGAACCACATAGTAGTCATTTGTCCACAGCAATTCTGAAATCTAGACAGGCAGATGCTACTCTGGGGTTAGAGTCTATTCCTGGATTAGACCTCCTTGTGCTCTTGGTAGTGGTTCATCAGTCCACCATTCTCCAAATCTCTTTGCTCAACCCTCTGGGCTGTACTGTTTTCCAAGGTCTTTGATCACTTTAAATACAGCATGACTGCTCTCTGAGTGGTTTTATCTCATTCAATCACAGCTTTAGACTGAGTCCACTATCTTATATTATACTTCAAATCAGGAAGTATTCCTATAGAACATTGGTACACATTTAGAAAAGGAGGAGATGAGCCACTGAAAGTTTAACCTATATCTCCACGATCACACAGCTCAATGTGATGATTTTACACAAATTTTAAAATGTAAAGTAAAACATGCCAATTGTATTATACAACATTTTGTTGGTTTTAAAAATTTTAGGCGGTGGCTCAAGCCTGTAATCCCAGCACTTAGGGAGGCTGAGGCAGGAGGATCGCGAGTTCAAAGCCAGCATCAGCAATGGTGAGGGGCTAAGCAACTCAGTGAGACCCTGTCTCTACATAAAAAAAACACAAAATAGGGCTGGAGATGTGGCTCAGTGGTCGAGTGCCCCTGAGTTCAATCCCCAGTACCAAAAAAAAAAAAAAAAAAAAAAAAAAAATTTTAGCATATTTGACATTAAAATTTTTCATGGACAAAAGAGCAAAACAACATTGCCTGGAGTTGTTGTGCTGCCATGGTAACTGGCTTCTGCCAATGAAGTACATTATTCAAAACTATTTTTTTTTCATGTATTGCTGGACCCCTGCCCCAAGGCATTGTCTTTTCCACTTTGAAAGGGGGAAATTGAGAATAACGTGGAACAGTAATAACATGTCATTTCTTACTAACAGTTGTTAGCATTTTTCTCTTACTACACTATAGTTTCCTTAACTATGTTTTTGATCAAGAAACTTTTAGCCCAACTATTTTAAATATCCTTAAGTGAATGACAATAGTTTATAAGGCCTTGAATTTTTTCATGGGAAGTAATTTTTTCCATAATATAAAGGCCTATTAGGTACACGGTAGATGTTTGTAATTTCAAGAAGACTTAGTTTAAAATTATTCACTAATTAAAATCATTATCATATTTCACACTAAAATGTAATAAATTTATGGCAGTTTAGTATGTTTTAATGTACTTACTTCAAGAGCCACAGAATTTTAAATTATTTTTCTACCTTTAGCCATGTTCTGCTAAATGATGTTCTCTAACTCCATTCTAATATTCTTATATCCTTTTTCCTCTATATGAAGATTATGGAAACCAGTGACATCTTCCTGGGATGATTAAGTAACATAGACAAAATTTAAGTTTCATTGAGAAGAGTTGTCATCAATATATTCTGTAATTGTTATTTTTAGTAATATCTGTTGATTTACACCAACATAACCTAACTGCTTCTCAAATCTCAGGCAAGAAAATCATTTGAGGAAATATGCATGTAAATGAGCTACTGCAAAAGAGCAATAAACATCAATAAGTGTAAGCAATTATATTTACTCTAAAGTTCCAAATGGGGGAAAATACACAAGTTATCAGTAGTAGTATAATCATATGTACAAGAATAATACATTAGGAGGTAGGGGAATAAGAAAAGGATATTATACAAAAATAAAAAGATTAAAACAAACAAAAAATTAAAATTCCTATGCTAGGTCTTTAAGACTTGGAAAAGAGATTGCCTCCTTCCCTCTCTCCCTCCCTTTTCTCTTCCCTACCTTCCTCCTTCTGTAACATGCAATGATAAATAGCCTAACATTTATTATATGTCAACAAGATGGGATTGATATGTAGATATCACGGCTTCCCAAATACCCAACTGCCCTTTTTAGTTCCTATTGTAATGGAAAGAGCAGCTAGAACACAAGTCAAGAAGAATTCTCTTTCAGTCACAATAATGACAACTTCTGTGTGCTAAGGAACAAAGGACTTCACTTTTTAATTTAATCTTAGGGATAAATTCAGTAGATTGCTCTTGGCAAATTCTCAAAAAAATGTTGCTTTAAAAAAACAGCGTTTATTTACTAAAAAAAAAAGACAAAAGACAAAAGACTTCATTTCCATTGCATTTTAATTATACAACCGAAGTGACTGGAAAGGATGTACTATATGGATATTAATGGAGATAGGTCCCCAAACTAGTGGTCTATTATCAAACCATCCAAAGTTCTCATGAACTCAAATTTGGCATGTGTAACACTACAGGGAAGAACTAGAAAACTTCTAAAAGGTTTTCATTTTTATGACTCTTGAGAAATATTTTTGAAAGTCTGAAAATTTATTTGTCAATTATTATGATTTAATTGCATTTCCTTTTTCAAGATTCAATTGATGCTTTTGAAATGCTAACTTTACACAGGTATTAAGTGAAACTCCAGGATATAAAAATGAATAAGACAAACTTTTTCTCACGAGTTCGTAATTTAGTTGAAAAGATACAGAATAAATTGTTACTGTAATAAAATTATGCTGGTGGTATGATTGAAGGTTCTCAAGTGATTGATTCTATTTTCTCCTGGTAAAACAGTGGCTGGAGAATTAGGGGACACCAAGTATTCTAGGGACCTGAAAGATTATAGTCTCTGCTTAGTAATTTCAAGATTTAAGGAGAACATGAGAGGACAAATATGTGGATATTGTCATGTTATAATGTGAAGGGAAACTGAACATATTTTGTTTCTTCATGTTTTTCTTCCACTAAACTAATAATTTCAGCTGATATAAAACAGATTTTGCAGGATTTCTGGATTTTGCAGGATTTCTTTTCTTCAAAAAAAAGTCACTGAACAGCTATTTGGAGGTATAATTGAATGTGAGTCTCATCCAAATAGTCAAAAAGCTCCTACAAAGAAGCAAAATCCCAGGAGTGTCATGAGATTACAGCTTAAAAATAAGGATGGGGTCATGGGGATTTCTGCTTCTGAGGACTAAGAAGTATGCACAGTTCTCATGTGTTTTACAAGTTCAAGTAGACCAGTGTCCTCATGACATATAGCTAATATAGCTAAAAAATTCTTCTAAATACTTTGGGAAATCTCTTCAGGGTTGCCTGCTATTTGCGTATTTAAAATATTTCCATCCATAACTTCTGAGTTCATTTTCCATCCTAACCAATATATATGACTTGCACTGAACAAACTTCAATGGAGAAGCACCCTGGAATCTACTGTGGAATGTTTCTTTTATATCATTTGAGAGGTTATAAATGATGTTTAAATATTCCTGCTTTTTCTCTTTATCATCAGTGAATTGAGTTTTACAATTTGCTGAAATGATGAATACTCTTAATGTTTTCCATAGAGTTTATGTATTTAAAGACTGAAATAGACCACAAGAATTATTTAATAAAGTAGTTATTGCATTTTGGGGAGTTACTCACACCCCTATACCTTACTTGTTCTTCAGAGTTCACAGACATAAAGTCCCACGCTGTGTCTTCGGTTTTAATTACAAATATAACTATTTTGTTATTTGTGGAGTCTGAGGCCAAAGTTAAAATAATTTGCTTAAAGCACACTTCTAATTAATCTCAGTCTTACAAATGTAACCCTGCTAACCTGATTTTAAATAGATGCTTTTGTAATACCAGGTGTCCTCCCAAAAGTCAATTGTCTAAATCTCTAATCATCACATTGCCACATGGCTCACATGACTTTGCATTATGCCCCTATAGGCCTTGGATCAAACTATTTATCAGTGTTTTCTCTATTTCTTAGGATCTCTCATTAGATGGTGGCTCCAGAAATTTCTTTGTTCATTTTGGGCTTTCTACTCTTGATACTGGAGTTTGAGACGAAACTCTATTCTCTGCTTTTGGTGGCTGGTGGGGCCTGTTCAAGCTGTAGGCCTTTACAGGGGGAGAAAGCTTGTTTTAATGTTAGCAGCTAATCACAGCAGGGGATGCCTACTGATGTCAACTGCAAGGGTCACAGTTAGCAAAGCTGGATACTTCCTCAATGCTATTAAGTGGTGTGTTGCAGCTCAAATCCATGGGCTGTGCTTTCCAGTGTTGCAATAGACTCCAGCAGCTCATTGCCAACTTCTCAGGTTCTTGTCTTGCAAGTCTAAAGAATGAAATTCATAGGACAACAAAAGGCAAGAGTAAATGGAGTAAGATTTATTCAGTGTGAAGAATAGAAACAGAACATTGGCAGGGACAAGAGGGGACTCTGATAGGCATTGCCAGCCTTAATTGCTCTCCTCTACAGGTCCAAATTTATGCTAATCAGGGTTTAGAAAAGTACCAATGCTATTGGTTAATCTTGGAGTCTTCACTTCAATTCTGGTCTGTCCCACTTCCATTTTCTTGCCTCTTATTTGGAATCAGGAAGTTGAGGTCATGGGATTGTGGATATTGGGGGGTTCTGGACTGCAATGCTCTGTGGAGCAGGCATCCACACTGGGCACTGGACCTGGGCTGGCTTGCCTGTCAGGTTTGTGCATCCTGGCTTGTCTCAGCCCTGGCTCCCCAGGACCTGAGATGGAGCTGGCATGGTGAGCTCCATGCAGCAGTGGCCAACTCTCCTGTGTGCTTGGCTTGTCATTCTTCTGCTCCAGGACGAGGACTTGGTTTCAGACTGACCACCATCATTTCATCTTTCTTAGAGCAATGTGAGACTTGGGGTAAGTGAGTGTCCAATGATACCTAATCAGATGGATATAAAAGAAAACTCATTTCACATCTTATATTTAAATACAGTATATTCAGCTATAGACATAGCTCAGGAAAAAGAAAAAAAGGTATCAATCCAGAAAAAAAAGTGCATTATTGGTGTTAGTTTTCAAGGTTTCAGATCTTGTCTTCTTTTTATATGGATTCTGAAACTGGGTTTAAATAAATACTTTTGCCAATTTATAAGGAACTTTTCTTGGAAGAGACAACCAGTAAACCATTCCTTTATCTTCCTTTCCCTTTTTAAAATAACTTATTTTAAAAGACTAACTTTAATCTGTATATTTTTAAAGACTACAGAAGTTCTTTGGATTTTTTAATAAATTGTGATCTCTGAGTGTGTGTATAGCAAGTTTAACAGAAGACACAAAATAATACCAGACCTTCCTTATTATATTTTTTCTTTTACCTTTTAATAGAAACCTTACATGCTGGTGAAGAATCATGCATGTGCAGATCTATGAGACTGAATTCAATACTTGCTCAATCAATGTTGGGTTGATGTAGCTGTGTGGGCTGGAACACAAAAGACAGAATGTTCAAATAGCTTGAATTTAGTCCTTGTAATTTTTATTTAGGATTTTAATCTATTTTCAACTATTCAATTTGTATTGGACTTCAAATAATTTTTTAATAATGAGAATACAGATAAAACTACATAAATGGTCAATTTATGTATTAGGAAAGATATTTCAAAGAAGCTACTGATGAAAATGTTTCACCATATAATTAAAATTTCTTATCTTTCAGCAACTGCAAGCAACAGCGGCATAGAAAAAAAAAGCTTAGAGTCTTTTATCAAACAACTGTTGTTGTTTAAAATGCTGTACACATTAAATCTGAAGAAATATGCCATTTGAATACTCTGAACTAAAAATATCCATGACACTGATCTCATTTCCATTGCAAATTTCAATCTACATGGAATTAAGAGGCAGAGATTATTTGGAGGCAGGTGGGCTTTTCCTTGGATACTTTCTTTGAATTTAGTTGCTTAATTAGGTTTGCACCAATGCTAAACACATATCCTGAGGGATGCAGAGATAGAGGTCTGCACATCTTCAAGTAAGCCAATGAGGGAAAAAAGCAAGTTGGAGCTCTGACTTTAGGTAGCTGGCCTTGTTCATTTAGTGGCCACAAAAATTGTAAAAGCTAGGAAAACCCACTTGCATTGGTTCAGGCTAAATTATTTTAGCTATAGAAGGTCATGGCTGGGAGGGATCATGGAAAGAGAAAACAATCAGCCGTTAAGCACGGATTCCATTACCCAGTTGCTCTGCTAAGTGCATGACACCCAGCATCTCATTTAATCCTCATAACAATTCCACGAGATAGGTGCTATTGCTACTTTCATCTTTTAGCTAAGGAAACCAAGATTTTCAAGGGACAATAATTTTCCCAAGGTAATTAGTGAAGCCAGATGTTGAATTCAAATTGTTCTACACCCTATTTTCTGTTAAACAACTCTGATATATTCTCATTTTAGGGAATCACATTTCAGAGCTTAAGTGAATTTTTTAATATCCCATAGTTTATTGGCAGGAGAGCCGGGGTTTGCATCCAATTCTTTAGCTAGTCAAGTCAAAGGAAGTAAAATCAGAGATTTACGGAGAAGTGTGTTCTTAAAATGGTCACATAATATTTAAATGGATCAGAGCAGGGCAAGAGTTCACTCCAGTTTGTGGAGCTGGGCAGGCTGCCAGCTCCTCAGTGATCAATTCCTTTGATGGAAATGCTTACAAACGCCCTCATTATGAAGACTCAGAAGCTCTGCCAATAGACTGTAATGCATCTTTGCTACCTGTAGGTGTTGCTCTCTGTATTCAAGAAAAGTCGCAGCTGACCATACAGCTATTAGCCCTAAACAAGGTGTTAGAGTTGCTCTGACCACTTTCCATCCTTTCATCTTTTTCTGTCTCACGTTATCTCTGCAGTGTCCTCTTCCTAGTGTCTAACAAAATCAGATACGACTAATAAAAAGAAAACTAATCAATGTAGGCTTTGTAGTTAATAAGTGCTCTGTAGATCCAGCTGCTGATCTCAGTGTCTACCTGAGATACTCACCTGGACCACAATCCAATCCAGCTGTATTTGCCACAGAATGAATTCTGCATTTTAATTTTACCTGAATACTAGGCTTTTGGAGTCAGGTCTCCTAATTTTCATGGTAATAATTCAGATAGAGAGCACAAGTACTTTTAAATGAATAAATGAAAACCCTGAGAACTTAAGTAACCACAAGCCTGCAGGGACAGAGTTGGGTCTGAATTCAAGCTTCTGACACAAAAAACAATTGTTTTGTGCCACTCTAGGTAGGCTGACTGTGATGGTTTGGATGTGAGATATCCCCCAAAAGCTCATGTGTGAGACAATGTAAGAGAGATTTTAGGAGAAATGATTGGGTTATAGCCTTAATCTAATCAGTGAATTAATCCCTCAAGGGATTAACTGGGTAGTAACAAGGCAGATGGGGTGTGGCTGGAGGAAGTGGTTCACTGAGGGTGTGGCTTTGGGATATACATTTGTTTTATAACAATTGGAGACTTCTCTCTCTTTCTCTGCTTTCTGATCACCATATGAGCTGCTTCCCTCTGTTTTGATGTTCTGCCTCACCTCGAGCCCCAAGGAATGGAGCCAGCCTTCTATGGGTTAATATCTCTGAAACTGTTAGCCCTCAAATAAACTTTTCCTTGCCTAAAATTGTTCTTGTCAGAACCTTTCATCACAGCGGTGTAAAAGCTGACTAAAACAATGACCTTATTTTGCCTGAGACAGTCCTCATTTATGTTTGCTGCCTTGGCATAATTATTATTTGCACCCCTATTTATTTTCAGAGGGTCCCAGTTGAGGTCTACTTTGGTGAATACTTTTCTTTCTATAAAGAAAGCCATCAATGAATAGGTGAGGAATTCTTGCTATTTTCCTGAAGTTTTATGAATAGTTCCGTGACCTTTCAAATCAAAGACAGGGAGGAGACTGACATCTCTTGAGCTTTCTGAGATGTAGCTGGACCAGAACCTGCTTCATACTGTTTTGGTCTGAGTGTATTTGTGCTGCTTGTGTGAGTTAGGATGCTAGTCAACATAGTCACATAGTCCCTTTTCAAAGCTTGCTTAAGCCATTGATGGCAAGGATCTGCAGCTGGTGCATATCATATTTGGCATCAGCTAAAGTTCTAGAATGACTTGACTTCCGTGCTTTTTCCTGAACCAATAACTTTAGTCAAAGGCATAGGATTGTCCTAATTAAGTAGATGTAGTATCATGTGCCATCATTTAAACTATATATATGATCTGTCACAGCCCCAAGACACAGATAGAGCACAGGGGAGATAAGAAGAATGAAGAATGGGCAATGGAGAGCAAACAAAACATACTACAAAATAAAACAAGCACAACTTCTCCATGACGCTGATTTGCTCAACTGAATAAATATGAATGAGAGCAGGTTGTGTACAAAGGAGTTATTTTTCTACAAGTGACATGAATGTACCTGTACCATGGTCAATTATACTGTGGAAGGAAAACTGGGATTCCTAGTATTTTCTCAAATTTATGGAGAACTACTTCAAGTTTCCTTGTTTTAAAATTGAGTACATGTTTGTGGACTAATGCTGCTGAAGCAAATTGTCACAAGGTACATATCACAAAACAACACAAACTTATTATCTTATAGTCCTGAAATCAAAAATCTAACATTAGTCTTGTGGCTAATAAAATCATGTGTCTTCAGGGCTGTGCTCTGAAAGTTCCAGGAGAGTCTGTTTTCTTGCCATTTCCAGCTTCCACATGCTGTCTGCATGCCTTGGTTCATGGCCCCTTCCTTAATCTTTGAAGTGCATTCCTCCAACTTCTACTGCCATAGACACAAGTTTGTGACTTTGACCTGCTAGCCTCCCTTTTATGAGGACATGTGCAATCACCATGGGCCTATTTGGATTATCTGGGTTCTCTAGGATAATCTCCTAATCTTCTAGATCCTTAATTTGTTCACATCTCAAAGTTGCTTTTGCTATTAGGTTACTCACAGGTTTCAGGATGTGGATTGTCAACTCTACCCCAGCATGCTTTTCTGAATTTGAAACAATCATAATTGCTTCAGCTGCCAATCTGGCTCCAAACAGAGAAGGTTTGGAGAGGAAACACTCTGCCTTCTATCCAGGCTAAGCCATGTGGACACAAGTTGTGGAGGACACATGCATATCCAAAGGCTCCTTAAAGACTGATTCTTTGACTTCCAGTTTTAAGCTTCCTGTCCCACTATGTATCCTGCCTTTCTAGGTCCTTTCACTTGATATCAACTGTTGTGGATAAAGAGAAAATACAGGTTGAACTGGAAAATATCTTAAAAGCTAGGATGTTCTGTTTCTATAAAAGAATTTGAAATAATTCCTTATGCTAGGCTCAATGTTAGATTTTAATGAAATACATGACAGTACCATGAATTCTGTTATTTGCTTGTGGCTAGAAAAATTGACAACAAACTCTTACAAGTTTCTCATGCATAAATGACATCACTTATGCATTTATTCATATTAGGAATGTATGGCAGATGTTTTTAAACAGGGATGAAAAACAGAGTCACTCAAAGAGCTTTACCATGCATATTCTCACAGATTCAAAAGTTCTGGAGTGGGATTTGATAAGTATATCCTTAAAAAAGTATTTTTAGGTAATTTTTGTCACATATAAATTCAGTTAACATTGGACATTTTATTCTAAGGCCCTCTATTGGGGTGGCTCCAAGGTTTTTGTTTCTTGGTTTTTCCTAATTCCACATCCCATCACAGTGAGCAGTAGATCAACAATAAAGAACTACCAGAGTAATGATGTGGAAAGGTGTATTCAGTTGTTTTGGGTCTTGGGGGTGTGGAGGCATTTTGCAGCATCATGACATGTTGGCTTTGTTGGGTCAAAACATTCAGGAGCATGCAAATGTAGAATAGTCATCATGTTAGTTCTTAGAAGACAAATCCATGGAATTTACATCTGTAGCAATTTTTAATGTGGAGGTAATATAATACTTAACTGCTTTTATGGTATGACTATTTTTATGCCACTGCCACCTCCTCCTCCTCATCCTTCTCTTCCACCTCCTCCTTTTTCTTCACAGTGATAGAAACCAGATTGATACTTGTTTAGACAAAAAGTTAATGTATTAATTCATCGTACTTGGAAAGGCACGAATGAGAAAGTTCTTCAGCACCATCTGACGGAGGACTTACTGCAATGAACGTTCTCTCTCTCTCCTAACTTTGTATAGGCCTGTGAATAGTAAATAATTTGGCTGGTACAAATTTATTAGTCCACCTGGAGGCTGATAGCATCCACATGGGCAACCAATTGTACCAATTGTGTCTATGGAATGGAGCCCCAGTAAAAATTCTAAACACTCTGAGCTTGCCTGGTTGAAATTTCTCTGTGTGTGCTTCTGTGTGTGTGCCAGGAGGGTAAAGCATCCTGACTCCATGGGGAAAGAAAACAGAAGCTCTCCATTTCAAAATCTCCTGGACTCTGCCTTATGCACTTCTTTCCTTGGATGATTTTCATCTGTATTATTTCCTTTTATTAAATTAAAACCATGAGAATAATTTCTTTCAGTGGCTTCTGTGAGTTCTTTTAGTCAATGATCAAACATGAGGGTGGTTTTATGTATGCTTCAGACTTGTAACTGGTGTCAGAAATAAAGGCTGCCTTGTGGGGGATTGTGTTTCTTCTAACTAGCTATTTAGCTAACTCTAAGCGTCAGTCCTAAAATCTTTCCATCCTTGTATTCTTCTGTTGTGGAAAGTCTATTTCTATAAAAAGCATAAAGAAGGGAGGAAATAGACACAGACAACTCTAGGCTTACAGTTCTTCAGTCTCAGAGCAAGGAGAGATCTCTTTCTCAGACTCATTATATAAAAATGTGGGGCAAGAGGTCTGAATGGACTGGCTTGAGACATAAACCCAAATTCTGGGACAATTACCACGGTTACTGAGTATGATAAGTTGATTGGGATCCCCACCAGAATAAGATTTTTTTTTTAGATGCCTCATTGTGCACTTTATAGACAAGAGGAGCGGGCTGTGGAGAGAAGAGTCCATCCCACCCCCACTGCAGACTTTGGCTTCCACCCGGGCCAGCAGAACCCAGTATCACTGGGAGAGTGAAGCCACAGGGGACTATCTTCTCTTCCACCTCTTCCCTTGTCCTCTAGGGCAGGGGCCTCAGGACCCTTTCCTGGCTGGAAAGTAGACAGGGCACCAGAATAATATTGATATCAGTGATATGGAAGAAGCAAGTTCTTAAAAAAAAAAAAAAGAAGAAGAAGAACGTGTGTGTGTGTGTGTGTGTGTGTGTGTGTGTGTGTGTGTGAGAGAGAGAGAGAGAGAGAGAGAGAGAGAGAGAGATCTTAGAATGATTTTGAAGGTCATCCATAGAGAAAAAATTGGGGCAACAGAAATAGCTTTCATCATTGGTATCTTTCCTGAGTACTAAAGTCAAATAAAATAGGATTCTCTCAGTAGCCTTCTTATTTAAAATTAAGTTTCAGCAAAGTTAGGTTTCACTGATCCATGAATTCATGTCTCTGTCTCTGAAGATTTGGAATATTCTCAGGAAAATTTTAGCTTAATTATCAATATATATGCAAAGCAACAACAAAATCATAGCATAATGCTTTTTTTAGCCATATTAAAATTATATCATAGAGTTGTTGTAATTTTGAGTGTAATAAAATAATCACAAGATATTATTACTGTTGCTATTTATTTATTTATGTATCACGGATTGAACCCAGGGGTGCTTAACCACTGAGCAACATCCCCAGTCCTTTTTATTTATTTATTTTTTATTTTAAGACAGGATCTTGTCAAGTTGCTTAGGGCCTCACTAAGTTGCTGTGGCTGGTCTTGAACTGGCAATCCTCCTACCTCAGTCTCCTGAGCTGCTGAGATTATAGATGTGAACAATACTGTTGTTGTTGTTTATGATGCTAGAAATTATGATGTTCTCTGGATATTGTGTCACATAAATGGAAAACCCTGGGGACATGAAGCATTTTCCTCTATTTCACCCTCTCTTCTTTCCCCTCTTCCTTCACCTCCATGATTTTTTTCTGCCCTCTTTAATAAGAAAAAAGAAATTAGATTTACTTTGAATTTTTATGGTTAAGTAAAGCAGCATTTTAATTCAAGGGATCAGTAGGGCAAATATTTCATATTTTTTTCACTAAGAACTCTGAAAATGTAAAAATGTGATTTGCACCATTTTTTGAACACTTTAAATTTGGAATTTTCTGTAACCAGGATTCATTTAAAAATACAGGAAACTTGCTAGCTGAGTTCTCCAATTTTTACTTTTCCCCTAAAACATTAATTAACTTTAAGGTTCATTCTACAATTGATGTCATTTTCATATTTCAAGCAGGTGTGACCGGGAGAACCTGGGTCACAGAAAACAGGGACAGATTTATCTGGAAACAGGGAGGGTCTCTGCTTCTGTTTCTTACTGGTTTTGCAAATTTAGGCAAGCTGTTTAAACTTTCTGTATCTCAGATTCCTCATTTATGATAGAACTGTTGAGAGACTTAAACAGGTTAATAGTCACAAATGATTGGAATTGTACTTGGCATGTAATAACTATATGTGGTAGTCATTGTTATTATTGTTGTTGTTTTAAAATTATTAGAGTGATGACAAAATTATGTGCACATTATTTTCTTTTAATTTGCAGAGAACACCATTTATAAAAGCATTAGACAAACAAATTCTCAAATTAAATGTTTTAATAATTTAAATGTTCATTAAATTTAAGGACAGTCTACAAATGACTTATGCCAGCATAAGTGTTTGGTTGAGATTTGCCTAAAATGACGTTTTTCATCTAAAAGAATGAAATTCTAAATAAACTAAAACTACTCTAGAAAGGTTTAATTCTTATTTTAAAGGTTAACTAAAAGTTATTTTTCTATCTTCATTTATAAGGAATTAAAAATAAATTACAATCTGAATTTCTCAAGAGACCTAAAAATGGCATGATTGTTTATGATCAGACACAAATGTATTGATAGAAAATGGGGTATTTTTAAATGCAATTAGAGAATTAGTTGAAATGAGATCACATTTGGGAACAAGATGAAATCATAACAATAGGAGAACTTGATTACTGAAAATTGATTGGATTTCCTACTCTAGAGACTTGATGCAAAAAAATTGAGAAAGTTTTGCAATTGCTAAAGATCACAATGCCTTAAGAGAAGCCATCACAGGCAATGATGTCAATTACAGGGGATTATTTCTGAAAAAAAGAAGAATGATCTTTTCAAAGTAGTTAGTTTATTTTAAAGAAAGTCAACTTATTATGTAAAGACAACTTTACAGTGTGTTGGGCCATTTTTCTATGAAATTGACAATAGTTTTTCTGGATTCTATAGAAGCATTCAGGTATTAGGCAACTTTTTTTCCTTATAAATTTTTCTCATGTAAATTTTGATCAAAGAGAGTAAGCTATTGGTTTTTCTATTACATTCATAGGAGAGTTTTTTTTCCCCCCCAGGAAATTGGTCAGATCAAGTGTGTTTGTGAGTTGCCATAATTAAAGTAAATAGGAACTTGTATACAATTGGCAAAAGCATATAGTAACTTCTTTCTAAATTCAAAGTCTGTGAAGCACTTAATGTTCTTACATAAAGGTATGTGTGTGTGCATGTGTGTGTTTTTATAAATACTTTTCTATACAATCATAGATACATAAGAAGAGTGAAAATTCTGCTTTGGATATTTTGTCTAAATACTTGATGATTACTCTTGTTTTAAAAGAGATCGATAACATTAATGACCCACAAAAGACAATACAACAGTTATTAACATCTTTTACACTAAGATAAAAATAAGCTTTGTCAGGATGTGATGCCATGAAGAAGTCTGCTTACCCAACTTTGACATATGTGGGCACTGGACTTTGTAATTTATACCTGTGTTATCACCTTCTCATGATGATACTTGAAGGGTTTCTTGAGATCTTAAAGAACATGTGTAAAGAGCTTATGAAAGTAACATTACCTACCCTCCATAGTGATAACTATGTATTGTTTAGCACATAGATTTATTTGTAGTGATGCATCAAGAAGATATATTGACTTTGTCTTTGGCCTCAAGTCCTCCGCTCTTGCAATGAACGATGATCTTTAAGAAGTATGTTTGATCAACCATCTTTACTATACCCATTCCCCTTTCCTGCCCCCCACCTCCCCCATGTCGATAAAAAATATATATAAATATATATATATATATATACTGTTCATTGAAAGTGCACATAAAGATGTTTAATATGAAGAATGTAATCTGCTTATAATTTTGTGCAAAGTTAGAAAAATTATGATTGTAATAATTTTTTTTTCTATTTGCCTCAACAAATATTTTCAGTGAATAGTGTGTACAGCTTCTGAAAATTTGTTTTTTTTT
>PVHX01021466.1:0-22815 GCA_004024805.1 Geosciurus inauris
CAAAGAGCTGAACACAAACTTCACAGAAGAAGATATACAATCCATCAACAGACATATGAAAAAATGTTCAACATCTTTAGCAATCAGAGAAATGCAAATCAAAACTACCCTAAGATTCCATCTCACGCCAGTCAGAATGGCAATTATCAAGAATACAAACAACAATAAGTGTTAGCGAGGTTGTGGGGAAAAAGGCACGTTCATACATTGCTGGTGGAACTGCAAATTGGTACAACCAATCTGGAACGCAGTATGGGGATTCCTTAGAAAACTTGGAATGGAACCACCATTTGAGCCTGCTATCTCACTCCTAGGTCTATACCCAGAAGACTTAAAAACAGCATACTACAGTGCTGCAGCCACTTCAATGTTTATAGCAGCTCAATTCACAATAGCTAAACTGTGGAACCAAACTAGATGCCCTTCGACAGATGAATGGATAAAGAAACTGTGGTATATATACACAATGGAATATTACTCAGCAATAAGAGAGAATAAAATTATGGCATTTTCAGGTAAATGGATGGAGTTGGAGAATATCATGCTAAGTGAAGTAAGCCAATCTCAGAAAACCAAATGCCGAATGTACTCGTTGATAAGTGGATGCTGATCCATAATGCGGGAAAGGACATGGGAACAATGGTGGATCTCTGTTCACAGGGGTGTAAGTGGGGAGGGGGCATGGGGACAGCAAAGGTGGTGGAATATGATGGTCATCATAGTCCTAACTTTATGTATGACTGCATATATATTGTGATTCTATACAACTTACAACTAGAGAATTGATATGTTATCCTCTATCTATGTACAATGAATCAATTTACACTGTTAACATGTAAGCCTAAAAAAAACAAATAAAAAAAAAGAAACTAACTAAATAAATAATAAATTAAAAAGAAAAAAGAAAAACTGGGATATCTCTATTTACGCTGGTGACATGCAGGTATCTTGGAGAGCATTGCACTGTGGTGATACTTTATTCCCAAGTAAAGGTTGGTTTTTGGTGTATAACATGAAGTTATTTGGCTTTTCAGAAAGGTGCCATTCCTTTTCTGGGTTCTATACAAAACTGAAGGAAAGAATTCAAAATAAGCCATTTCGAATATTAAAACATACCCAAATGAGGGGCTGGGGTTGTGGCTCAGTGGTAGAATGCTTGCCTCGCATGTGTGAAGTACTGAGTTCGATCCTCAGCACCACATAAAATAAATAAAGGTGTTGTGTTCATTTACAACTAAAAAAAATTTAAAAAAAAAATACCCAAATGAAAAGACATTGAAAAACTGAAAAGAAATCTCACAATTCATAAGAAAACTTGAAAATACAATGCCTACTAAGAGAGAAAAAAAAATGTTCTGAAATTGACTATGGCAATGGCTGAACAGCTCTGTGAACATACTAAGAACCATTGGATTATACACTTTAAATGAGTGAATTGTATGGTATGGAAATTACATCTCATGGAAGCTGTTATTTTTTTAAATGAATGCAAAACAAAGGTATTTTCAAACAAAGACAAACTAATTCATTGTCGGCATGCTTGCGCTACAAGGTAGGTTTAAGAAAATTCTTCCAAGCCGGGCGCGGTGGCACAAGCCTGTAATCCCAGCACTTAGGGAGGCTGAGACAGGAGAGTCACGAGTTCAAAGCCAGCCTCAGCAATGGCGAGGCACTAAGCAACTCAGTGAGACCCTGTCTCTACATAAAACACAAAATAGGGCTGGGGATGTGGCTCAGTGGTCATGTACCCCTGAGTTCAATCCCTAGTACCAAAAAAAAAAGAAAATTCTTCCAGCAGAAGTGAAAGGATATTAATGGAAATTTGGATCTACATGAATGAAGAGAGTAAAAATGGTAAATATGTGAGGAAACAGCACACTTTAAAAATCTCATTAAAAGGGGCTGGGGTGGTGGCTCAGTGGTAGAGCACTTGCCTAGCACGTGTGACACACTGCGTTCAATTCTCAGCACCACATGTAAGTAAATAAAATAAAGTCCATTGACAACTAAAAAAAAAAACCTTTAAAAAAAATTAAAAAATCTCATTAAAAGATAATTGACTGAATCCAAAAATAATGGCATTATATTATAATGTTTATAGTGTTTGTGGGAATAAAACAGAACAGCCATAACCCATAGGCCAGGAGAAAGAGAATGAAAATATATCATTATAAGGTTCTTGTATAATATACAAAGTGATATAATAATATCTGAAGATAGACTATGATAATAAATTAAAGATATTGTAAACCCTAGAGAAACCACTATAAAAACATGTTTCTAAAATAGAGATACAGCTTCTAAGTCAAAAATAGAGATAAACATAATAACATAGCTTCCACTTCCAGAAAGACACACCAGGGACCTCCAGAACCAGAAGAATGATGTTATAGGGACTGTTCGAAATTTTCTTTTTGTCTCAAAAATCCAAGATTTGGAGGCTAAGAAGGCAGAAAACTTTAAATGCCAACAGGCACAGACCAAAAAAAGGAAAAAGAAAAAGCTCCAACAAAACACTGCTCTCTCTAGACAAAGGCCAAAGAAAGAGGCAGCCTAGCAAGGCAGAAAACTTTTAGATAATAACAACTCCACTCCAGCCAAACACCACAGGAAAAAAACTGTGCAAGTCACAAGGTTGTTCATGTGTACATTTGCACACAATGTTGTACAGTGTGGCCACGTGCCCACCCGCACTAGCAAAGGCTGGGTGGGGAGCCTAGACTTCCACCCTCATGAAGCTAAAACAACACCCCTTCCAGGGTAGTATAGAGAAAGTCAAGTAGGGAGCTAGGAAATATAAGCCACATATTTGGAACTTTTTTTTTTTGTGTGGTGCTGGGGATTGAACCCAGGGCCTTGTGCATGCTAGGCAAGCACTCTACCAACTGAGCTATATCCCCAACCCTTAAGCCACATATTTGAAAGATTGAAAATTGTCTGTATTTGCAGATGATATGATTGACTATACAGAAAATCACTTGTACTTCTACATGTTAGCAATGAACTTAACACTGAACTTTAAAATACAATACCATTTACAATCACTGAAAAAATTGAGGAGTGAATCTAACAATATGCATGCTTAAAACTACATAATACTAATGAAAGAGATTTTTAAAAGAATTAAATAAAGCCAGGTGCAGTGGCACACGCCTGTAATCCCAGCAACTCAGGAGGCTGAGGCAAGAGGATTGCAAGTTCAAAACCAGCCTCAGCAACTTAGCAAGGCTCTATGCAACTTAGTGAGACTCTGTCTCAAAATAAAAAATAAGAGGGGCTAGGGATGTGGCTCAGTAGTTGAGCACCACTGGGTTCTATCCCTAGGTCTAAAAACAAAAAGGATTAAATAAGTGGAGAGATTTACCATGTCCCTGGATTGGAAGTTTCAACATAGTAAAGATGATAATTCCAGCTATGCAGAGTGGTGCATGCTTGTAATTCCAGCCACTCTGCATGCTAAGGCAAGAGGATCTCAGGTTTAAGGCCAACCTGGGCAACTTAGCAAGATCTTGTCTCAAAATAAAATAATAAGGTTGTGGATTGAGTCAGTGATAGATCTCTTGCTTAGTATATGCTAGACCCTGGGTTCAATGCCTACTATTGAGAGGAAGAAAAAAGATAATCCTCTCCAAATTGATATGCAGGACTAAGGGAATTCTATCAAAATCCCAGTAAGTCTTTTTATGCATACTGACAAGGTTATTCTAAAATTTATATGGAAAGGAAAATTAATTAGAATAGCTAAAATTACACACATATCTATATATACATATGTGAAAAAATCAGCTTACCCAATTTCAAGATTTGTTACATAGATAACCAGAACTAGCTGCACAGTACTGATGGAGGGTTAGAACATCATTGGAATGAGCTGGAGAACTCAGAAATAAACCAAATATTCCCCAGTGATATTTTAACAGAGGCACAAAATCAATTTAATGGAGAAAGGTAATCTTTTTTTTAATATTTTTTTAGTTGTAAATGGACACAATATATTTTATTTATTTTTTAATTTTTTTATGTGGTGCTGAAGATCGAACTCAGTGACTCACCCATGCGAGGCAAATGCTGTACCACTGAGCCACAACCCCAGCCCCAGAGAAAGGTAATCTTTTCAAAAAATAGTGCTGGAACAATTGAACATTCAAAGGCAAAAAAAAAAAAAAAAAAAATCACCTCACCCTAAGTGTCACATCTTATACAAAATGAGTCATGGAATTTAAATGTCAATTACAAAGTTATAAAAAACTAATTAAAGAGATATTTTGGCCTAGGCAAAGAGTTCTTAGACTTGACACCTAAAGCTTGATTCATAAACGGAAAAATGGATGAAGTGAACTTCCTCAAAATTAAAAATATATGCTCTGTGAAAGACTCTAAGAGGATGAAAAGAAAAGCAGCAGAGAGAAAGAAAATATTTGCAAACCACATATCCAACGAGGACTAGTATCTAGAATGTATAATAAACTCTCAAAATTCAACAGTAAAAAAGCCAACAATCTAATTAGAACCCAGCAAAAGACGTAAAGAGACATTTCAGTAAAGGAAGACACAGTGACAAATAAGAACTTGGAGTGTGTCAACATATTAGCCATTAGGGAAATGAACCTAAAACCACAATGAGATATCACTGCACTGATCATGCTGAGTAAAGTAAGCCAGTCCCAAAAGACTACACATAGTACAATCCATTTATATAACATTCTTAAATAATATATGAACAATAGAGAAAAATCAATTAAATCAAACTGGTTCTTTAAAAAATACATAAATACATAAAAAATTGATTAACCATCAGCCACACTGATGAAGACAAAAAGAGAAAAGACCCATTTTACCCATATGAAGTACATAGATCCTACAGCTATTAAAAGAATAAGAAAATACTATGAATAACTTCATGCCAACAAATCTGACAATTCAGATAAAATGGACAAATTCCTTAAAATATGCAAACAACCAATGCTCACTCAAGAATAGATAACCCAGACATCCCTATAACTATTTAAAGAAATAGTTTGTAGTTTGTAATCTTTCCACAAAGAAAATTCCAGTCTCAAATGACATCACTGGTGAATTCTACCAAATATATGAAGCAAAAATATTAACAATTCTATACAAATTCTTCTGGAATTTAAACAAACAAACAAACATTTTTGACTCAGTTTAGAGGCAATCATTAGCCTGATAAAAATAATAGATAATAAGATTCAAAAAAGAGATTACAGCTGATGCCTCTCATCAACATAGGCACATAGAATCTTTTTTTTGTTGTTGTTGTTGTTACTGGGAATTGAACTTTGGTGCTTAACTCCTGAGCTACATCCCCAGCCCATTTTATATTTTATTTAGAGACAGAGTCTTGCTAAGTTGCTTAGAGCCTCACTAAGTTGCTGAGGCTGGCTTTGAACTCGTGATTCCCCTGCCTCAGCCTCTGAAGCCACTGGGATTACAGGCATGAACCACCACACCCAGCCTAGACACAAAAAATATTTAACAAAAGTTTAGTGTTATATAGAAAGGTAATACACTATGACTAAATGAGCTTATTCTTGGACTGCAAGGTTGTTGAAATGTTAGAATAGCAAAACCACCTGATCATCTCAAATGATACAAGAAAAGCACTTGAAAAATTTCAACACCCATTGGTAAAGACTCTCAGTTATCTAAGAATAGAACATCCTCAATCTGATATTTTTTAAACCTATAGTTAATGTAGGCAATATGTCTGATCACATCATTTCTATTTGACATTTTATTGGACAGTGCAATGAGGCAAGGAAAAAGAAATAAAGGCATACATCTTATAAAGGAAGAAATCAAATTCTCTTTATTTTCAAATGACATGATTATTTAGAAAATCCCAACAAACCTACAAAAAAAGATAGTAAAACTAGTAAGTGATTTAGCAAGATTGCAATTTACAAGGTCAATATGCAAAAATTAATTTTTTTATATACCACAAAGAATAATCAGAATTTGAACTTTTAAAAATGCCACTTGTGAGGCTGGGATGTGGCTTAGTAGCAGAGCACTTGCCTGGCATGCATCAGGCCCTGGGTGCAATCCCCAGTGCTGAAATAAATAAATAAATAAATAAATAAATAAATAAATAAATAAATAAATAGTTAAGTAGATAAAATAGGAATGGGATTGTGGCTCAGTGGTAGAACACTTGCCTGGCACTGTGAGGCACTGGGTTCAATCCTCAGCATCACAGAAAACTAAATAAATAAATAAAGTTATAAAAACAAAAGAACACAAACTAAGATTGTGAGAGGCAGCCATCTACCATCATCAGGTTTTAAAAAATTAAAATTAAATTAAAATGCCACTTGTAATGGCATAAAACTAAAAAAATTTAAAAACTGGGAATCAACATGATAAAACATGCAAGATCTCTAACCTAAAAACGAGGAAACTTGGTGGAAAGAATATAAGATCTAACTAAATGGAAGATATACTATATTCATGGATAATAGCACTCAATGTTTTAAAGCTCTTGATTCTCCTGAAGTAGATTTGCAGAATAAATAGAATCCCAATAAAAATCTTATCAAGATTTTGGGTAGAAATTGACCCAGAAAAAGAACAAGTTTGGAGCACATATATTACCTGTTTTCAAAATTTACTATAAAGCCATTTTGATCAAAATGTTGTGATATTAACAAAAAATAAGAATATGTAGCAATAAAACAGAATAGAATGCAGAAGCATACCAACACATATGTAGTCATTTGATTTTTGACAAAGCTGCTAGAGTAAATCAGTACGGATAGGAATTTTTTTTTTCTTCATCAAATAGCACTGCAACAATTTTTCTCCAATTTAATATGGAGAAAAAAAACGAACCTCAGCCTTTACTTCACACCAAACATGAAAAATGATACCAAAATAAATTTTAAAACCTAAACATAGAGCTAATCATATAAGACTTATAGAAGTTCAAAAAAGAGAATTTATTGAGTTAGGTAAAGATTTATGACCATAAGCTCTTACAAACACAAAAACACAAAGAAGAAAAGAAAAAAATAATAATAAATAAGACTTCATCCAAATAATAACTAGGCGGTAATATAACTCCGTTGGTAGAATGCTTGCCTCATATGCACAAGGCCCTGGGTTCAATCCTCAGCACCTAAATAAATAAATAAATAACATGAAAATATGCTCAAGAATGTTAGTCATTAGGGAAATGCGAATTTAAATCTCTCTAACATACCACTACAAAATTCTGTAAAGGGGATAAAACAAAGACTGATCATACCAACTATATGGATAAATCTCAAAAGTATGTTAAGTAAAAAAAAAAAAAAAAAAAGACAACATACATGAAATTCTACAAAAGACAAAACTTTAGTGATAGAAATCAGATCAATGGGTACCAGTGTCCTGGTCTATGAAGTGGAGAAGTCATTTCCCTAAGGACCTACCTACTTCACCAGGCTGTTGCAAAGATTAAATGAAAATTGAATAAAATAGTAACCTCTATAGAACACAGTATCTTGCACATCAAAATTGTTAGATATATTTAAAAATAATTGTCATTATTGCAGCAGAGTTGCTAAGGCTCGCCGATGTCAAGCCATCCTCTTCTTCCTGGACACGGCGCTAGACCCTACCTCCAGACTCCTGTCATCTAGCAGGATTTCACAACCAGTTCTCACCACCAGGATGTGGGTGAAAGTGCCATGTGTCACTTACAGACCAGGCAGCTCAGAGCGGGCTGTCTTCTCCGTGTCTTCTCTTTCTTTGCTGGGCACTGGGGAAGACCCAGTGGAGAACTCTGAGCCCCTAATGGATGATGGAACCGGAACCTGACTGGAATGCATAAAGCAGGGCTGGACCTATTGCCCTGGACTGTGACATAAGCGAAATACAAACTTTCTTGTGTTAAGCCACAGAGTCACGGAGAGCTGGGTTTTTATTTTTGTTGTCATTAACTCATGAGTGTAACTAATCCGACATTCCCATACAATGCACTCCACAGACAACATTGCTCTAGTCTCATCATTCCTGCTCTGAACACACTCCTCATCAGTCTTTTTTTTTTTTTTTTTTGGTACCAGGGATTGAACTCAGGGGCACTCGACCACTGAGCCACATCCCCAGCCCTATTTTGTGTTTTATGTAGAGACAGGGTCTCACTGAGTTGCTTAGTGCCTCACCCTTGCTGAGGCTGGCTTTGAACTCGCGCTTCTCCTGTCTCAGCCTCCCAAAGTGCTGGGATTACAGGCTTGTGCCGCCATGTCCAGCTCCTCACAAGTCTTAGTTCATGCCAGGCCAGCTCCCAGCTCTTCTGTTTCCATTTCTGGCCCCACACTTGAGTCTCCATCTTTGATTCTTATTACCATCCTGAGTCTAGAATCACCCATGAGCCAAATCCCCACTGACAATCCAAGCTGTTGGGTAGCACACCTTTATCTCTTGGTGGTGAGGCTTGATAGAGGGAATGCAGTCTAGTGTTTCAAAGACCCAGACTGAAACATATGGCTTTGGCCATGTGACTCCATCTCTGAGTCTCAGTTTCACCATCTGTAAGATGGGGATTATATTGACTTCTTCAGTATTTTTCTGGAGATGAAGGTTGGTGATGGATGTGTAAAGGCCTCAAACAACCTCTGAAAGACACAAGTCTCTCAGTAGACCCAAAATTTATTTCAAGGACTATCAGAGCTGACCAGGCTCCAGGTGCCAGCCTACAACACAGAGCAGGGTGAACAGGTACAGGGATGCCCTCCTGTCTCCAGTAGGGACAGCATCTGTTTATCTTTCTTCCCTGAATCCACAGAGACAAAATCATAGACTTCTTATTGGAAATACCCTGCAACTTCCTCTAATCACATGTTGACAACAACACCATCACAAAACAATCATGCCCTGACACTAGTTAAAATCTATTGGGTTTATTGTGCTATATATATACTCCCCAGGACAAAGCCAAAATGTTAGAAGCACATTTAATTCACAACAATTCTATGAGGGAGATTAAGTAATCTGCAGAAAGTCACACAGCCACCAGGTAACTGAGCTAGAAAATGAATTGATTCATACATTCAATCTTAGACAACATCTGATTTAGACAACAGATTGTCTCTGCCTTCTGCTCCATCCCAGGCCTTATGCTGGGACTGAAGACCCAAAGATGCAAGGGGTCAGAGTTTGCAAGTTACTCAGGGGGAAACAGAGCCATGGCTCATGAGCTCCAGTCCCATGCAGAATGGAACCTGTAATGCCACTCTTCTCCAATCCCCTCCCCCAGCTCTGCCACCTCCAAGAGCAGCAAACTCCAGCAACAGCGCAGAGACGCTTCCTGAGGCCGCTGTTTTCCTTGGCCCCTGAGTTGGGAGACTATATGTCCAAAGAGGTGGAAAACAAGACCGGGGCCAGGGGCAAGGAGACAGCAGGCCTGCCTCCCCAGCAACCTGCCTGTTGAGGGTGGAAACAGGGAGCAGAGGGGGCTGCCCTCCCACCCACCCACCAACCCATCCAAGCCATTGTTCCCTTGTTGTGACAGGGGGTTCGGCTGGGCCCATGGACAGGACCGCAGGCTTCCTCGCCAGCCCGAGGTGCTTGGACAGCTGGAGGAAACAGGCAACCGACTCACCCTCCACTCCAACAACAACAGGCTGCCTGCCACTGGCCGCCCCACCAGGGGGCCGGCCCGGAGCCAGCGAGGCTACCCCACCCCACCCTGCCACTGGCAAAACATGTTTTCTTGTTTTCTGAGGGGGAAGAGAGGCCCGTACCCATCCTGAGCAAACACGGGAGCTGATAAGCACAGACGGGTCCAGCTGCCAGGATGCCTGCTGGGGCTGCATCAGGGCCAGGCTGAGCCTGGAGGTCAATCAGGCCAGCCTGCCAGGTTCAGAGTAGGGTGAGGGGACAGAAAGCTCCTTGCCACTCAGGGGACAAAGCACCCAACCCAAGTCTTTCCTCACTGAAAAGAGAAGGGCCCAGCGGTGGCCAGGCTGCAAGAATAATCACTGGCCCCACAGCAGAGGCCAGCCTTCGAGAGCTTCAGGGTCCCACTGGGTGCCTGCTCTTAGCCAGCCTGTCTTTCCCGTCTCCCCTTTATCAGTACTCCTAGAGAACATAAGAAATAAGGATTGCTGCCCATCACCTTTTTCAGATAAGAAAACTGCGGTTCAGAGCGATTAAATGGCTATTCAAGGTCTCACAGCAATTGGTGCCCTGTTGGGATGTAAGTCCACAGCTGCCTATCAAGTCCATGTTCTTCAGTCATGCCCTGTCCAGTCCCACCACAGCCCTTCATATTTGTAGGGGCCTTTGCTTCACCAGACTTAAGTTACTAATTTCCTAGAGATGTGGTGGGAGCATTATCAACCTGCCACATCTAGATCTCATTTTTTGTCAGGAAGCTCACAACAGACCAGTTTGGTTAAGATCTCAGAGATCGCCCCACAGTAAAAATAACGACTTGCATGCAAAGGGATTTGTTTGGAAATTGGTCCCAGGAAACCTCCATGAAGTGACAGGGATAAGGAAGAGAGGAAACCAAGGGAGAAGAGACTGCTAGGAATGACCGGGGTCGGTGCCTCTCGGGGCCTCTGGGGACAGCACAGGGCAGAACTATCCCCCAGGGATGCAAGGAAGCTGGACTATGAATCCACACTTGTACCTGTCCTTGACCGAGGGCTGTTCTGGCACCATACTCTCCAAGCAGAAAGCAGCAAGTTATGAGAACCATAACTCAATCAGTGAATTACCCACCTGATGAGATTACTTGAGTGGTCAGTGAAGGCAGGCAAGGTGTGGCTGGAGTGGGTGGACATTGGGGGTGTGGCTTTGGAGTATATATTTGTATCTGGAGAGTGGAGATCTCTTTCTCTCTCTGCTTTCTGATCATCATGTGAGCCGCTTCCCTCCTTTATACTCTTTGATGCCCTGCCTCACCTCGAGCCCTGAGGAATTGAGCCTACTGCCTATGGACTGAAACCTCTGAAACCTTAAGCCCCAAAATAAACTTTTCCTCCTCCACAATTGTTCTGGTGGAATCTTTTAGTCACAGAAGCAAAAAAGTTGACTGAAACCATGATGAAATATGCCCTCCCCCCAGGTGGAATCCTCTCACCATGCCCCATAATGGAATATTTCATGCCCCTCCCATCCTGTAACCCTGGTAGACATTATGAACCAATCATGCTGCCTCAAATCCCTCCTCTATAGATTACTCCAAGCAGCCACATTCTGAGGTGGCCTCAGAAGTGATCCCTGACACCTAACATCCCTGGGACCAAAAGGATGAGTCCTTAGGTCCCTGATGAGTCCACAGATCCCTTCTCTGCGCTGGAGGTCTAGCGTGGACCCCATCCTCTCAAGCTTCGTCCAACTCCCCATGTCCACCTCTTTAGGCCCTGGCCTGGGAATCCAATCCAAACAGGCTTGGCCTCGGTCACTCTAACCCTGGGCTAAGCTTTGCCTCTGTCAGAAAGCACAACCCCTCAGGGAGCACTGGAAGATGACTTCTCACCTATACATTGTGTCACCAATCCAATTTTGAACCTGCAGTGGGGGGGATAGTCCAGAGGAAAGTCCAGCCCACTCAGCCTCCGAGAGCCTTCCAAGGATCCCTGATGAAAACACACAGAACTTAGGTGTGCACAGAGCTCAGGCTGAAGAGCGCTAGCCTCACCACCAGGCACTGTGTGAGTGGCCCTCATTCTTAACCCTCCCCTGTAACCAACTTTTTTAAAAATATTTTTTAGATGTTAATGAACATTAATTTATTTATTTATATGTGGTGCTGAGAATTGAACCCAGTGCCTCACACATGCTAGGCAAGCGCTCTACCACTTAGCCACAACTCCAGCCCCTGTACCCAGCTTTGTCACACAGCTTTGCCATCTTTCTCACAAGTTAGAGTTTATATCTTTACCCCATGAGTCTGAGTTGGCCCTGTGGCCTGCTCTGGACAGCAAATTGCAGCAGAACTGGCTGAGTGTCAGTTGTGGAACGAGGTCCCTGGAGGCCTTACATGTTTGTGTCTGCTGTCTTGCACCTCTACCACAGCCAAGAGAATAAGCCTGAGCCAACCTACAGAAGGACAAGAGATGTAGAGCAGAGCTGGGCCGCATCATCACCCCATCTATGGCAGTCTAGATCAGCCATGACCAACCAACCCCAGACTTGCAAATGAGCCCATCCAGGTTCAACAGAGCTGGCCTTTCAAGCCCAATTCACTCAAGACTTGTGAGCCATAATCCTTACTATTGTATACCACTGAAGTTACATGGTTCTTACACAGCAGAAGCTGACAGATACACTTCCCAGCCAGTTATTGGACCATTGTGCTCCAGCCTATCAATGGCTTCTCAGCTTCTGCTCATACCACCTCCACCAACAGGAATCCAGTTACCTCCAGAGGCAGCCTATTCCAAAAGTGTGTCTACATTTTGAACCAAAATCTCTCTCCAATTCAATTCTGGGAACAAATTCCTGGATTCACACCATCTCAGTCCCACGTTCATCTAAATGTGTACCAAGAACTTCAAAGCCCAAAACATGAAGTTTTTTTCTCTGTCTCTGCTTGCACGGGACAAGAAACCCTCAGCTCTTAGAAGCCTTGCTCTTCTTCACCCTCTACATTGAAACAGCTGATGAATCATGAGTGTTTTATTTCCTTGGAGTCAGGTCTCACTCTCCAGGACTGCCTCTGAACCTGTGGCCTAGATCTCTCCAGTAGTCACATCTCTCTATTCCTTCCTCTACACCAGCTGCCATACTCCATCCATGTGTCTTCTGCTCAAAGAGTTACCCAGCTCCTGCTCTGTTCCAGGAACTGTGCTGAGAATTAGGAGAAAAAAGACATACTCCCTTGTGGTCCTAGCACAGGGATCAGAGTGATGATAATATCTCCTTGATTGGGTGCCTCCTGGACCAGGTATATTCACTTCATAAATATCCCAAATCCTTGCAATGTACTGCAGAGTTTTACTGCATCTATTTTTACAGATGCAGTAAAGTACAGGCTCAGAAAGTTCAGATGACTTGTCCAAGCTCTAGCTCATACATGGCAACATTTGGCTGTTGGTTGCAAAACCCAGGCTTGTGCTATGTCCCTCCCCTGCTCAAAATGTTAGCAGCAATCAGCATGAAAGTCCATCTCTATATGGACTCATATATGCCCTGAAATTTCCCACAACCCTTGTGCTGTTTCTCCAGCCTAGAATGTCCTTCCTCCCATCCGGACCTGAACCTTCCTCAAGGCCCAGCTCAGGAGCTATAGAAGTCTTCTTTTCTACGATGAATTTCCTGTGTCCCCACTGTACCTCGCCAGGCCTTCTGTGCTGGCCCAGGCCAGTCCCCCACATTGGTCTTAGTGGTCCTGGGAGACAGAATGAGTGTGACCCATCATGGATTCCCTGCTTCATGCCACGGAAGGCCTGTACTCAGAAGCTGAGGAACCAGACAAATTGGTTTGTATTGGCTAGGATTGGATTGCTGTCAAAACAGGAAAACAGGCACAATCTTGGGACAGAAATTGCTTGTGTAGATTCATTTAACCATTGTGTCTTGAGCACCCACGATGAACCCAGTCAGGATTCTTGGTTGTAAGCAACCAAACTCAAGCCAACCTATGTGGTAAAAATATTGGAGGATATGGAATATCCCTAGGAAGACTTCCAGTGAGACTCAGAGAATGATCACAATTCCAGGGAGGCGAGGCAGTGGAACCTCAGCCATGACATTGTGGACAGAGAGTGCATGCAGAATGCCATCACATTGCTCCTCAGTGCCTGTGGAAATGCCTCTCTCAGTGTTCCTGTGTCTCTGGGTCACTCCCTCCAGATTCAAAGTCCTAAGCCTAGACTATGGGCCTCTGCCTGGGCAGCCAGAAGGGGCAGGAGAAAATATCCTGCACCCTTTGACCTCTATAGTGAGAAGTAGAGCTCCGCTTCCCTCTCAGATGCAGAGGAGGCACCCTCAAAACAAGGAGGGGCTCTCTGGTGTTGGGCAGCCAAAATTGTATGACAAAGGTCAGCAATAGTTCGTAGCCTCTGAGGGCTGACATTTTGGAGGGACAATGAGGAGAGGGCCTCAGAGAGCACCTAGTCTCACATTTCCCCAGGTATCAGCAATGGAACACCATGAATTCAGGAGTATGAGAACCGCCCTGGGGCCAAACAAGTCATTTGAGAAATGCTGACAACCTGGGATTTCTTCATTTCAGGACTTTCTAGAGCCTGTGCTATGCAAAGTGCCCTGTGGCCACCCAGGAGTGGCAGAGATCCTCAGCTGCTCTCTGGTTTACTTGAGCATGCAGTGCTGTTCTTAGAGAAGGTTCTGAAGGACTAACGTTTAGCAGACCACACAGAGGGAAGCCCCACTGACCCAACCCCCGTTTTCAGCCAGGGAAACTGAGGAACTATGCTGGCCTCACTAGGTCTCTGGCCCCCTGATTGGCAGCCAAGGACTCGTGGAAGGAGGAGACAGCAAAGATGGAGGTAGGGACCTGGGCCCAGGGAACCACTCAGACCCTCTCTAGCCTGGCACTGCCTCCCCTCTGCTGACATGAGCTCACCCTCCAGGTGCAGCTAAACAATGCATGCTCTCCCTGTCCTTTGGGTCCCACTTCCACTCTCAGAAAACCCCATCCCAGGGAGGGGACAATGGCATGGGCAGCACTGAGCAATCAGACCAGCCCCCCAGCTGCTTAGCAGCCAGAAGGTCGGGCCGGACGCCCAGCAATTCACAGGTGCTCAGGCCTCTGGCTGTGAAGCAGGGAGGCTGGACTCCAGTCCTGGTTCTGCAACACAGCTGCATGACCTTGGGAAAAAGTAGTTAATTCTCTGAGCCTTGGTTTCTTCTGCTGGTGGGTGAAAGGATCCAATAAAGTGGGAAAGCACTCTTTAAGTGTGAAGAGTTACTGCCATATTGAACATCAAATAAGAAACAATGTTCCTCTTTTCCTAATGAAAGATCCTGAAAAAGACCTCTCAGGTCACTCAAACTGCAGGGGACTTCTACAGAAGATGTCTCCTATTTGGTGAAGTTTGGCAGGCCCAAGACTAGCCAAAAAACAGATAGGACAGGATGACACCAGAGTATTCCTTTCAGAAATGCTATATTGATGGAGGACTGTTCACATGCCAGACCTCATACACACTGATACACACCATGCCAGCTGGTGCCGTCATTTCTGTGCCCTGGCTCAATGGTCATCTGATAGATTTCTATTTGTCCTTCAAAGTTCAGATTAGGCATCTCCTCCTCAGGAAGCTTCCCAGCCTCTCCTCAATCCAGGCTGTTGGGAGCCTTCTCTGTGCTCTGACTGTCCAGACCCTCATCACTGACCCTCCTGACCTAGAGTAACTCTCACCTGTTCGTACACCCATCTCCTCCAAAAGATTGTTCTTGACTTAAGGACTGCAGGCCTGTGGGCCTGGCCTGGCACACACAGGTTGAATGGATGAGTGTGTAACCTAGCTTTGGTCCCCTCCTGTTGAGGGTGGCCTTTGCTTTTACCTCATATCAACCCTTGAAGTGATATTCCACATTTCCCCCTCTCCCCTGAAGAAAATGCAATCCATAAAGCATCTGAGCACTGAGACAGGAGAGGCACACCTTCAGCAAGAACCGCAAATGCTCATTAGATACCCTAGCCTTTTTGCCACCACTTAGTTCTTAGGGGTGGGCAGAATAAGGCTCCTACCCCAAGATGTCTGTGTCCTAGTCCCTAGAACCTGTGACTATTTTAGTTTGCATGGCAAATGGAAATTAAGAATTGGGCATGATGGCACATGCCTGAAATCCCAAAGACTCAGAAGGCTGAGGCAGGGGGATGTCAAGTTTGAAGCCAGCCTTAGCAACGTAGGGAGACCCTGTCTCAAAACAAAAAAAGGAAGGATAAGGAGGAGGAGGAGCAGCAGCAGCAGCAGAAGCAGAAGGAGGGATATAACTTAGTGGTAGAGCACTTGCCTAGCATGCATGAGGTCCTGTGTTCAATCCACACTACTTCTCCCCCATAAAAAGGGAATTAAGGTTGCTAATCAGTTGACATTGAAAAGGGAGAATATCCTTTTGGGGGGTATCAAAGGAGTCATTAAAAGTATACAAGGGGGGCTGGGATTGTGGCTCAGTGGTAGAGTGCTTGCCTTGCATGTGTGAGGCACTGGGTTCGATCCTCAGCACCACATAAAAATAAAAAATAAAAAACAAAAATAAAGATATTGTGTCCATCTACAACTAAAAAAAAATTAAAAAAAAAATAGTATACAAGGAATGCTAGTCACGGTGACACATGCCTGTAATCCCAGTAGCTCGAGAAGCTGAGGCAGAAGCATTGAAAGTTCAAAGCCAGTCTCAGTAATTTAGCAAGGCCCTAAGCAACTCAGCGAGACTCTGTCTCTAAATCTCTAAATAAAATATAAAAAAGGTCTGGAGATGTGGCTCAGTGGTTGGGTCAGCCTTAAAGATGGAAAAAGGGAGCCATGTGCCAAGGAATGTAAGAGCTTCTAGAAGCCAGAAGAGGAAAGGAGGATTCACTCAGAGAGGCTACGAAAGAGCCTCCAGAAAGGAATGCAGCCTGTTGACACCTTCACCTTAGCTCAATGATGTCCATTTCAGACTTACGACCTCCAGAACTGTAAGATAAGAAATTGTACTGTTCTTACAGTAATCGACCCTGTTTAAGGCCATTAAGTGTGTTGCAATTTGTTTCAGCAGTGACTGGAAAATAACACATCCTCCTTCTTGTCCTTGCCCCACACCCTACCCAGACTCCCCCATCTCAAGCAATTCAGCTCTGGCCCCAAATTGGCATATCACACTCAACCAAACAAAAGCCCTGAAGTTACCCAAACCATCCCCCTTAAATAAAGGCAGTTGAGGGCCTGGGGTGTGGCTCAGTGATAGAGCACTTGCCTAGCATGCTTAAGAGCTGGGGTACCATTTTGGCCACTACTAAATAAAAACAGTTTAGTGACCATCTTTTGTTACTCAAGGATATAGCCTTTGACAATAGGGCTTCCATCCCAGCGTTAGTCGAGGTGTCCTTTCCAAAAACCGTTTTCTCCCTGGGAGACATACCAGTAAATGCAATTTCTCCATCTCCGCACTAGTAAAATAACAATATAGATGACATTTGAGGGTGCTTGAGATGGCCAGGCACTGCTGTCAGCACTTTACAACTGTTAGCTCATTTCATTATCCCAACTCAAGGAAGCAAGTACTAGTTTATCCCCATCTTACAGTGGAGGCAACTGAGACACAAAGAGGTTAAGTGACTCGCCCAGGGTCACACAGCTAAGATTGTAATTCAGGCAGTCCAGCTCCAGAGTCAGGTTCTTTTTTTTTGGTACCGGGGATTGAACTCAGTGGTACTCCACTGAACCACATCCCCAGCCCTATTTTGTGTTTTATGTAGAGACAGGGTCTCACTGAGTTGCTTAGCGCCTCGCCATCGCTGAGGCTGGCTTTGAACTCAAAATTCTTCTGTCTCAGCCTCCCAAAGTGCTGCGTTTACAGGCTTGCGCCACCGCGCCTGGCTTAGAGTCAGGTTCTTAACCACCACAGGTACTGCCTCCTGTCATGTGAGTAAATGAATAATGGAGATAAACGTGGACACACGTGTGAACACATGTCTATGTGTTCAGATGCTGAGAAACACTGTCATTAAGTCAGCGTGGGGAGCAGGGGCCTAGCTCACACAATCCTCAGAGTCCCTCCTACATGTGGCTCTGGGGGAAAGGATCCAAACCGGACAGAGAGGATCAGAGAAAGCTGTTGAAGGAGTAACACTGAGCTAAGCTCTGGAGGGTCTGCAGGTCACCATTGAGTGAAAGGTGGCAAAGACATTGGGTCAAATGCCCCTGAGGCCTGGAGGAGAAACAGAGTCAGGACAGAGACACAGAGACAGAGATACACCCATTGCCAATTGTAGAGGCAGAAAAATATCCACAAAAAAAAGGCAGAGAACAGCTGAGTGTGTCATGACGGCTGCTCCTGGCCCAACCTCCCTCCAGTCCTGTGACAGAAAATAGCCTGGCTGACCCATAGTGTACAAAGCATTTCCTGTGCAGCCCTGGGGACCCCTGAGCTGTACTTTCTCAGGGGTGGGGCTGGGTGAGGGTGGGGTGAGGGCAGAAGAGGAGGCGACAAGCTGTGCTGGGCCTGGACGAACTCCCTAGCACTGGAGTGGCTGAGGATGGGAGGAAGTGGTGTCCTGTATCGGGCCATGTGTGTTCACATGCACGCGCATGCCCATTTGTGCTCCTGTGAAAGATTGAGCCTCCATTGTATGGCGTGACTAGGTTCCACATGTCTTTATGTGGAAAATGAAAGGTGAATGGTGGCAGGTCATACTGGCTACTCACAAGGAGGGAGGTCTGAGAGCCTCGGGTTCACGGCCATCTCTGGCCAGCTCCTCTGGCCTCCAGCTTTGATGTTCAATTTTCAATTGACTCCTGACTCTGCCTGGTCCCCAAGAACACCATCTCTGTTGTGCCCCTTTCGTGGGTCAGCGATCTGGTCCCAACTTGTGCTGGGGACCAAGTGATCTAGCCAAAACTTTCCCTGGAAGGTTTGTTATCACTCCAACCTAGGGAGAGGCCTTTGAGCCAGAGCACGAGTGTTTCCTATCTGATGGGCCTGCTGTCTAGATCATCCTGGCAGAAGCTAAGTGCTGGCCTTCGTGCCAGGAGGGAAGCCCGGCTTTTCACTTTCAGCAGGATAGACATGCACACTGCAGCAGGCAGCACAGGTGAATGGCTGGTTTTCAGGACTCCAGAAATTTATAGCCTCTTTTCCCTCTCCCAAGTCTGAGGCCTCCTGTCTATACCTCAGCCAGGAGAACCTCTCCTCGGCCTTTTGTCTTAAAACAGTGACTTGTTACCACCAGCCAGCATCTTTGATTCCACCACAACCCCCTCACCAAGCCCCCCTAAGAGACTACAGAAGAGCTGCTAGGCTGGAAGAACCCTGGCTTCACTGGCCAAGCCAGGGCAGGCATCTCCGGCCTTCTGGGCAGGCATCCCTGGCTCCCAGCATCTACACAAATTGGAAATGATGGTCTCTGCCTTCCCAGAAGAACGCCATTGAACTCATGGGATTCAGGAAAGGGAACCAACATTTTCTGAGCACTTTCACATATCTCCTTTAATTGACACAGTGATCCTAAAAGGAACTGCATTTCTAGCAAAGAGGGTTTTCTGAACAAGGTTAAACTGGGATTCAGAGTCAGGTTATATCTGATATGTTGAAAGATGGTGTCCCCTCCTCCTAGTGTCCACTGACAAGAGGAGGGCCCAGCATGGGGATATGCAGGATGCAGGCTCCTTGAGAAAGAAGCCAGAATAAAACGCCTTTCCCAGCCCAGCTCCTGGGACCGAGTCAGAACATTAGGAAGAGCGAGGAGGAGCTGCTGGCAGAGGCCAAGGGAGTCTTCTTCTTGGGCATCTTATGAGAGGATCCTCATAAGCCACACTACTCTGAGGCCCAGTGACAAAGTATGAGCTGGCTTTGGTGAATCTTCTACCCTACTTCATGGAGCTCCAAGTGGCTCCACATAGTAAGGACCAAGGGATATGTGGTGACACCTGTCTGCAGGTTTAAAGCCACTGGGACAGCAGTAGATGTGGAATGAGGACCCTTTCAGGGGAACCGTGGCCTCTCTGTGGCTTGCAGGATGGACCCAATCATGAAACAGCAGGCAGCGAACACCTGAGAGCTCTCCCAGCTAAGTAAGTAAGGGGTCACACACACCAGGAGCTATGGGACAGAAACAGTGGGGCACTCTCCAGTGCAATTTCATTTGTACCCACAGGTTGGTTAGGCCAGCAAAACTCACTTTTTGCATACTTTTAGATGTGGGGATCAGGCTCCAGCTCCAGGCCTCAGGCTCTCTGGTTCTATGGCACCAGCCTACCTAGGACATCATTAATGCCCATTTCCAGAACCAAATCCCCCAAATCCTCATAGCCATCCTCTCCTCAGTTCCTTCTCTTAAGCCAGTGCATTGCCACTAAGAAATCACCATCACAGAGAGGGCTAAATCCACTCCGTGAACCGCTGCCCTTGCCCAAGAGGCCTAGCCACATCTGTTCTGTTCTCCCTTGTACCGTCATCTAAGGAATCACGTGCCCTCTCAAGGAACTGTGGCCCCATCCACAGACTATTGCTGAAGCTCCCATGTCCGTACCTGACACTTCTTCTCAGCCATTATTCATCTGGTACTTGGGCCTGTCCCTTCTCTGGGATTTTTGGATAAAGAACTCATGGACAGAGCTGCCCTCTCCTGTGACATCTAAGACTTGGGGGCTGTGGCTCGGTTTTCCTTTGTGTGGAAGAAACCAGTCTGCAGTTAGAGATCAGAGCCAGTTTAGAGAGATGCAGAGGTGGGAGGTAGGGAGTGCTGATGACTTGGGTCTGTCACGGAAGGTATCCTGTGGGCCATTAAAATCTTCTTTCTGACTGATCAGCATGAGTTGGAATTTGGGCACTTGCCTAAGGGCCTATGTCCAGCCCCACAAGCCCTTTCCCATCCTGCCCAGGATAGGAAGGACAATGAGCAGCAGCGCCAGGGAAAAGAAAAGCCTGGGGGTGGAGAGGAGCACCCCCCGTCTCGGGCTGTCCCTTGGGCTTCCCCCGACAATGGCATGGGCAGCAACATTGTTTGTTTCTGGAATCGAGACCCCTCCCCGGATGCCCCCACCCCTCAGCTGGCAGTTGAGTGAAGCAGAGGCGGGAATGGGTGGTAGGGGCACCTTGCCATACCTGGAGACCACCTCTCTGACCACCATTTCACGTGGGCAGGAGCGGGACAGGAAGAGGTCAGATGGGAGAGAAAAGAACAGCTTGTTCTGGACTTGAGTGGAAGACAATGACCCCAGGCTTGGATGGAGAAAAAGGGTGGGTGACCTCAGACCAACAGAAGCAAGATGGCTTGGGTCCCAACCCAGACCCCCAAATATACAGCCATATCTCTTATCTTGTCTCAGGGCCCCAACTGTGAAAGAAGCAATCAGAGCAGAACATACTCTGGGCTACAGATCCTGACTGCCCACAGATACGGGGACAAGTTAGCTGCACAAGTGGGGTCCTAGACCAGTTCCCAACCTTAGCACTTGCCCAGCAGCTCTGAACTCTGCATGTTCTGACTGTCCGTGAACCTGCCCAAGGTGGGCAAGCCCACAGGCCTCCCTAAATCTTTCCAACACTAAACGGCTCAGTTGTCAGGCATGCTGGGACTTCACTGTTGGTGCAGCTAATGAGAAAGGCCAGAAATCTGGCACCTGGACAGAGAGGGTGAGCTACTCCAAAGGCAAGACCCAGCATGCCAGTGAGAGATCTTTAGGCCAATTTGATCTTCAGAACAGATTTTGGAATTGTAGTTTCAGAAGACGTGTGTTCAGAGCAGGAACCCAGTTCACGGGAGCACAGAGGCCCAGCCCAGCTCCTGCAGTGGGGTGACACTGACACTAGTCAGTGTCAGGAAGCAAAGCAGGGCTTGTAAACAGCAGAAACTGGGAACATGCTGCTGAGGTCAGATGGCTAAGGTCTAGGGGTGCCCAGGACTCACGCATACCAGGCTGCTGCAACAGAGCTGGTCAAAGATCAGCAGCCTGCCGAAGCCCGGGAACCAGGCCTGGCTGGGAGTGCCCATGCTGAGAATATCAGGGCAGCCAAGGGGACTGAGTAAGAAGACACAGAGTCATGTGCAGGAACTACTATCCATTCTTAGAGGATGAGTGTCAGCTGTGGCAGGTTGAGGCCACGTTTCTGTACCAAGGGTGGCAGACAAAGGCAAGAATATAGAGCTACAGGCTTAGGTTAAAAAGAGTCTTGTTATGGTGGTGGCTTCCCCCGGCCTAAACAGTCACAATGCACACCTACCTGGGGGCTGTAGCACATAGGCAACTGTAAGTCTATAAGGCCTGGAGCTGACCTGTCCCTGGCATGTAAGTCTACTTAGGCATCTTTCTCAGTCCAGTCTCAGAAGTCCCTGAGAAGCCTTTGAGTGTCAGACCAACTGCACTCTGAGGAACCCCACTAATGCGGTGGGGGACCAGCATGAAGAGTCCAATCCTCGCAGACACTCCAAGTGCACAGGGTCACTATTGACTCAGATCTCAGCTCCCCAAACCCTCGGTCCTTGCTAGTTTATTTCCTCCTGCTGACCAGGTTCCGTAGTTAGCATCTAGCTCAGCATTATGCAACAGAACATTTTGTGCCTACAAGAATGTTCTGCCTGGGCTGTCCAAGACCATGGCCACCAGGCACTGTGGCTGCTGAGGACTTGAAAGGTGGCTAGTGGGGTGCTGCATGTTCATTTTAGTTCATTTCACCTTTAATAGTCACATGTGGCTGGAGGCTGCCATACTAAACAGCCCCACCTGGGCTATTCCATGAAGTCAGACAGTAAAAGCCTCTAAAGTCCAAATGTTGAACCTTAGCTGTGTGTCTGAGCCATCAAAGCAGGGCTGAGGTGACAGAGACAAGAGGGAAGGAAAGAAAAGGAAGGAAAGCACCCAGGTAATGTGATGCCATATGCATGCCTTGTGTGTGTGTGTGTGTGTGTGTGTGTGTGTGTGTGTGTGTGTGTGTGTGTACCAGAGATTGAATCCAGGGGTGTTTAACTACTGAGCCATATCTCCAGCCCTTTTTATTTTTTATTTTGAAACATGGTCTCACTAAATTGCTTAGGACCTCACTAAATTACTAAGTTGGCCTTGATATCCTCCTGCCTTAGCCTCCCCAGTCGCTGGGATTACAGGCATGTACTACCACAGCCAGCTGCATGCTCTTATTTCATCTTCATAGAAACCCTAAAAAGTAAATATGATTAAGACTTGT
>PVHX01021467.1:0-29727 GCA_004024805.1 Geosciurus inauris
CCAAGCAATGTGGCCCAGGGTCAGAGTCCCTACAGTCAGCCTCTGAGAGGGCAAAGCATGGAGGTATGTGGAAGAAACCAAAGCTGCAGTGGAGAACCCCAGTATTAAGAAATACAATCAATGTGGAATATTATCCTTGGGAAGCTGCAGGAATTGAGCAAAGACAAGCCAACAGAAAAGCCAGTTGGGTTGCAACCAATAAGATTTGGCTGGAGGGGCCTGGGATTGTGGCACAGTGGTAGAGCACTTGCCTTGCATGTGGGAGGCACTGGGTTCGATCCTCAGCACCACATATAAATAAATGAATAAATAAAGGTCAATGGACAGCTAAAGAAAAATTTTAAAAAAAGATGTGACTGGAGGAGGGTCATTGGGGGCATGCCATTTTTATCTATAACTCTATCTGACAAGCAGACTCTTTCTCTCTGCTTTCTGGTTATCATGTGAGCAGCTTCCCTCTGGCATACTATTCTGCCATGATGTTCAGCCTGCTGGAGCCAGATGTTTTTGGACTGAGACCTCCAAAACCAAGAGCCTTCAAACAAACTTTTTCTCCTCTATGGTTGTTCTCATCAGGTCTTTTAGTCACAGCAGTGAAAAGCTGATAAAACAACTATTATTATTTTGTAGCTCAAATTGTTCCGGCTTTGTTCATTGTGAGCACTTTCAGGTCAATTCCTTTAACTTTTGAATACATGATTCTTCACTGTTGTTATTATGGTTTTTATAGAACACTTCTTTATTTTATGGTAACACAAATTGCTCTTGATTAATCTGGCATTTCCTTGTGCCAAATTTGTAGTCAGCCATTTCACCAGGACAATTATTTATTTGTTGTTTGAAAATAGTAATTGGTAACCAAGATATGGATGCTAGAAATTCTCATTCTAATGCGTGAAAATGTTTCCAGACCATTTCAGTAGACAGAGCTTAAAAAAGTATATGTGTATACTAAAATGTAAATATCTATATTTATTTTCATAACTATCTCTGTATATATAGAAACATGATTTCACAAAGGTACCTTTTATACAACGCATTCAACATAGTTTTTGTTCATATTTTGAAATAATAAAACACATTTTGATATATTATTTTTGTTTTTTCTCATTAAATACCTCTGATGCAAAAGAAATCTTGAAACTCCTTTTGAAATCCTTAAGGTATTTGTGGGACTGATTATTCTCTCACTTTAAAAATCTAGAATGAAATGCTAGTAATTTTTTAATTTGATGCATGTCTTTACAAGATATTATTGTGGTTTCTAAGAATTGTGCAAGTCAGTAATTTAAAAATGTGGTGGTAAAGATAAGAAAAAATTATAAATTTGAAATCTATATTTCTAAAATGTAAATGTAGTGGAAGTTAATCCACATCATTTTGAGGAAAAATTACTTCACTATGATTAGACTTTATTTATTTATTTATTTATTTATTTATTTATTTATTTATTTACTTACTTACTTACTTACTTATTTATTTTTTGGTACTGGAGATTGAACTCAGGGGCACTTGACCACTGAGCCACATCCCCAGCCCTATTTTGTGTTTTATGTAGAGACAGGGTCTTACTGAGTTGCTTAGCACCTAGACCTTGATGAAGCTGGCTTTGAACTCGTGATTCTCCTGTCTCAGCCTCCCTAAGTGCTGGGATTACAGGCTTGCACCACTGCGCCTGGCTTAGACTTTATTTTTATTGTAAATTTCTCTTCCAAGTTGTTGATGGATTAATCTTCAACATGAATAAAATATTTTGAAGATACATAGAAAATGACTGCCTCAGAAGGAAGGTTACATCTTTGCCCTAAGCCCTTTGAAAATAGCTAACCAAACTTTAAAAATATATTGAAAGTCTCTGAAGGAGAAAAAAACTTTCAATTCAAAAATAGTTTGTGGAAAAAGAAAAATAAAGTAAGTTGTTTATATAGTTACACTTTAAATTAAAAGAAAATTTAGAGCATTTCAAATGGTTTTTAAAATTCAGCTTCCTCCACTTGGTTGTGATATACACAATATATTTTTTCTGTTGTTATCCTTCTAAAACATTATGATTAAAATGCAAAATCATTTGATGCAACCATTAAATATAAGATTTATGCTTCTTTATTGAAAGCAAAAGCTAAAACAATATATTATATAAAGCTTAATACAAAGCCCTGAAAGGGTATGTGTTATTCAGATATACATATACATATGTGGGACCAAATCAATCTTGTTAATACCTGGTGAACTCAGACATATATATCATGTATATTTATGTGCTCACAATATTTACAAATACATATATCACATTTACTTTTTCTGGTCAATCAAGACAGAATGCTTAATGTAAAAGGACTATCTAGTCAATGGTAAAATAGAACTTACAAGCAGTGCTGTTAAAGGATCAATATTAGTAAGTATTCTCTTCATTAATTTAGTAGCTTACTAAATATCCAATACTTGCAACTCCTTCCAAACTGCACAGCAGCCTGGAGGCCAAATTTATACTACTACTACTACTACTACTAATAATAATAATAGTAATAAAGCAGCTATATTTATCTGGCTATGCCTTCACATCCAATTTCAGACCCCAATTCTACTTTCAAAAGTATTTTATAACTATTTACAATTTCAAGAAAGACACATATATATGTGAACTAAGTTAAGTTGACTTCCATGTCAAGCCCTCCAATTTTATCCTTTCTTGCTTTACCTCATGTCCATTAGGTGTATGGCCTATGGCATCAATTTCTCTGTCAAAGATATTCATTTCACAGGACAAAGATGACAATGCTTTAATTAGTCTCCTGATATCTTGAAGTCAGATATGGTGAATGTTGCTGTTAGTTTAAGTTGCCAAAGAAGCAATGAATCTTTTCCTATGGAATTCACTTCTGGTACCTTGCATTTCCTAAGAGCCTGCATATATTTTAATGAAAGGCTCACTTTAAAATTTATTTTTTTATTATTTGTTTGTACATTTATTCATTCCTTAAATATTAAGGAGTACCCAGTACTACAGTAGGCACTAAAGACACAATTTTAAACAGAAACAAAGCACTTAGCCACATCGAGTACACAGTAATGGGAGAGATGGACTAGTAATAATAAAGTAATCACACAAATAAACCTGGGGATGGTAGTGTTTGCCTGTAATCACAGCATCATGAAAGACTAAGGCAGGAGAATTGCAAGTTCAAGAACAGTCTGGGAAACTTAGGAAAAACTTTTCTAAAAAAAAAAAAAAAAAACATGGGATGTAGCTCAGTGGTAAAACTTCTCTTGGTTCAGTTCCCATACCACAAAACAAAATTCAAAATAATAATAAAAAAAAACCATTCACATTGCAACTAGGGGAAGACTATGAGGTTCTATGAGGGTGAATACTAAATGTAAAGAGGTAGAAATGTCTTCCTTGAGAAGGGTCTCTGAAATCAAAGCCTTTGTTGGTGGTGAGTGAGGAAGAGCATTCCAGGGAGATTCTTTATCACAGGACTCAAACAGGCTGGGGAATAATCTGAATAGAGGGAAGCCCTTCTTTATTTTCTCTCAATCCTTAAGTCACATCTTTGTTATTCTGCTATTTAAATTTCAAAGGATTTACTTCTCTAAGTAATTTGTGGCAAGAAGAGATCTTTCTTTCAGAAAGCCAAAACTGTATGTTCTTTGAAAATTTGGTTATTTCCTTATGAAATATTTTATTGAGATCACCCATTATCTTGGGAGTATCTTTTATTATAAGAATAGACATCTTTCTACTTCCCATGGGCCTTGGACTTTTTATGTTTAAAATGTTATTGTTGATATTTGTATAATGCTAGAGATAATAGCATAAAAATTCCTTCCTCACGTATCTGTAACACAACTTGAACAATTATCAATGTTTCAATGTTTTATTTCATTCAGTGTTAGATGCTTATATAAAATAATTTCATTTAAAATAATCTCCTCTAATAGTACTGAATGTTCAGATATTATTATCCTTATTTTACAGCAGGAAAGCAGAGGTTAAGTGAGTTACACAAAGTTACTACATTATAGGGAAGATAAAATTAGAATTCTGGACTCTTCTCGCTTTCTCTTCCTTTTCATTTGTTTTTAAAATCAGTTTGCTTCTGTCCTCAAATAAAAAAGCTTAATTCATCTTCAGAGATTTATGAAAGCCTTCATTGCTCTTTAAAGAGAAATCATTTAATTTGTCAGATACAAGATATTTATTTCTATAATAGCATCTATTATGCCCAGCTCTTAAAGGAGTAAAATTGACTTTCTAAGTACAGTTTTATTAGTAAAATAAGTACTGTTTTATTAGTAAAATTCATCACCAAAGTGTGATTGTGTGTTTTGCTTACTTGGCTATCCTGAGTACGAATTTGACAGACCTCCACTCTAGCAATTTTCTGCCAAATACTGCCTCCCAAGCATGGTTTAATATATTACAGTCTGTATTGTATTTGTTTGAATTGGTGTCCCAGGTCTCTACAAGTTTGTCTTCTATTATAGATACTGATTTTTTTCCTGTGCCTGCTTCAGCTTGACATCCCAGTGCATAGCATATATGGCTTTCTTTCTGCTCAAACTACTCTCCCTATTTTACCTTGACCTTTCCAATAACTGTCAGGGTTTTTGTTCCACAACAATGCATAGCTGCAAATCTCTGAACTCAGTTTATGGCATGTGATAGCTTTGCCTTTTTTGGTTTAGACTATAGTAGATCTTAAGGATTGGTTATGCTTGAAAAATTATATCAGAGAATAAAACCCCCAAAGATGTTGCTGTTTCTCTGATTCCTTGCCCATTTATTTTTTGTTCCAAATAGCAGGGGACATTTGGCCCATATACTCATCTCTGTTCAGAATTAACTAATAAAACCTATTGACTGAGATAGGAGGGAACTATAAAGTTTCACCATGGATCAAATGCTATTGTTATTTTTTGATGCCAGTCATGCCATAGTCTTGCTAATTGGACTTGAGTCTTCATTTCCTACATGTGCATCTTTTATTTATTGATGCTATTCTTGTTTCTTTTTGAACCTCTACGAACATTTGAAAATTTTGTTATTTTTTATTTGTTCTAATTAGTTATAAATGACAATAGAAAGCATTTTTGATACATGATACATAAATGCAGTATAACTTGTCATTCTTCTGGTTGTACATGTTGTAAATTCACATTGGTCATATAGTCATATATGTACATAGGGTAATAGTGTACAATTCATTCTACTATACATCCTACTCCCATAACCCCTTCCCTCCCTTCATTTCCCTTTGCCTAATCTAAAGTACCTCTATTTTTCCCTAGCATCCCCTCATATTGTGAATTAGCATGTGTATATCAGAGAAAACATTCAACCTTTGGTTTTTTGGGATTTGCTTATTTCGCTTAGCTTGATACTCTCCAGCTCCATCTATTTACCAGCAAAAGCCATAATTTCATTCTTCTTTAAGGTAAGTAATATACAATTGTGCATATACACAATTTTTTTAAAATTTTTAATTTGTTATTTGTTCTAAAGAGTTGTACATGATAGCAGAATGCATTTCAACACATTGTACACAAATGGAGCACAACATTACATTTCTCTGGTTGTACATGATGTAGAGCCACACCACATGTTCAGTCATGCATGTACCTAGTGTAATAACATTCATCTAATTCCACCATCATTACTGCCCGCAATGCTGCCTCCCCCAGCTCCCTCCCCTTTGCCCAAAGTTTGTACATTATCCCATGCCCCTAACCTTATGGATCAGCATCCACTTATCAGAGAGAACATTCAGATTTGGGTTTTTTAGGATTGGTTACTTCACTTAGGATGATATTCTCCAACTCCATCCATTGTCTTGAAAATGCCATGATTTTATTCTCTTTTAATGCTGAGTAATATTCCATTGTGTATGTGTACCACAGTTTCTCTATCCATTCATTTATTGAAGGGTATCAAGGTTGGTTACATGGTTTAGCTATTGTTAATTGAGCCGCTGTGAATATTGATGTGGCTGTATCACTATAGTGTGCTGATTTTAAGACCTTTGGGTATAGACCAAGGAGTGGGATAGCTAGGTCAAATGGTAGTTCCATTTCATGTTTTCTAAGATATCTCCAAATTGCTTTCCATAGTGGTTACACCAATTTGCCATGCAACCAGCAATGTATGAGTGTGCCTTTTCTCCCACATCCTCACCAAAACTTATTGTTGCTTGTATTCTTGATAATTGCCATTCTGACTAGAGTGAGATGAAATCTTAGAGTAGTTTTGATTTGTATTTCTCTCATTACTAGAGAAGTTGAACATTTTTTCATGTACTTGTTGATTAATTGTATATCTTCTGAGAAGTGTTTGTTCAGTTTCTTAGCCCAATTATTGATTGGCTTAGTTATTTTTTGGTGTTAAGTTTTTTGAGTTCTTTATATATCCTGGAAATTAGTGCTCTATTCGACGTGGGTGTAGTAAAGATGTTCTCTCACTCTGTAGGCACTCTCTTCACATTATTGTTTCCTTTGCTCAGAAGAAGCTTTCTACTTTGAATCCATCCCACTTATTAATTCTTGATTATATTTCTTGTGATTTGGGAGGCTGGTTAAGAAGTTAGGACCTAATCTGTCATGATGAAGATTTGGACCTATTTTTTCTTCTACTATGTGCAGGGTCTCTGGTTTAATTCCTAGGTCATTAATCCACTTGAGTTTTGCGCATGGTGAGAGATGCTCAGTTAGTTTCATTTTGCTGAATAAGAATTCCCAGTTTTTCCAGGACCATTTGTTGAAGAAGCTATCTTTTCTCCAATGTATGTTTTTGGAGCCTTTGTCTAGTATGACATAACTGTATTTATTTGGGTTTGACTCTGTGTATCCTATTCTGTACCCTTGGTCTATATGTCTATTGTTGTGCTAATACCATGCCAATTTTGTTACTATAACTCTGTATTATAGTTTTAGGTCTGGTATTGTGATGCCGCCTGCTTCACTCTTCTTGCTAAGGATTGCTTTGGCTATTCTGGGTCTCTTATTTTTCTAAATGAATTTCATGATTGCTTTTTCTATTTATATGAGGAATGTTGGGATTTTAATTTGAATCTCATTGAATTTGTATAACATTTTTTGTAATGTGGCCATTTTGACAATATTTACTCTTCCTATCCAAGAGCATGGGAGATCTTTCCATTTTCTAAGGTCTTCTTCAATGAATTTCTTCAGTGTTCTTGAATTTTCACTGTAGAGTTCTTTCACCTGTTTTATTAAATTGATTACCAAGGATTTTTTTGAGGGTACTGTGAATGGGATAGTTTTCTTAATTTCTCTTTCTGAGGGCTCATTGTTGATATATAGAAATGGATTTGATTTATGGGTGTTGATTTTATATCCTGCTACTTTGCAGAATTCATTTATTAATTCTAGAAGTTTTCTAGGGTAGTTTTTTGGGTCTTCTAATTATAGAATCATGTCATCAGCAGATAATGAGAGTTTGAGTTCTTCTTTTCCTATTCATATCACTTTAATTTCTTTCACCTATTCCTCTGGTTAGGGTTTCAAAAACTATGTTGCATAGGAGTGAGAGCATCCATGACTTTTTCCAGTTCTTAGAGGGAATGTCTAAAATTTTTCTCCATTTAGGATGATGTTGGCTTTGGGTTTAGCATAGATACCTTTTACAATGTTGAAGTATATTCCTACTATCCCTAGTTTTTCTAGTGTTCTTTCTGAACATAAAGGATGTTGTATTTTATCGAATGCTTTTTCTGCATCTATTGAGATGACCATATGATTTTTATCTTTAAGTCTATTAATGTGATGAATTATGTTTATTGATTTCCTTATGTTAAACCAACCTTGCATCCCTGAGATGAACCATCCTTGATCATGGTACACTATCTTTTTAATATGTTTTTGTATGCCATTTGTCAGAATTTTATTGAGAATTTTTTCATCTATTTTCATCAGGAATACTGGTCTGAATTTTCTTTTTCTCACTGTGTGTTTGTCTGGCTTAGGTATCAGGATGATGCTAGCTTCATAAAATGAGTTTGGAAGTGTTCTCTCTTTCTATGTCTTGGAATAATTTTAGGAGTATTATTGATATTAATTCTTCTTGTAGGTCTTGTAGAACTCTGCTGAGAATCCATCTGGTCCGGGGCTTTTCTTGGGTGGTAGAATTTTTTTTAGTTGTAGATGGACACAATACCTTTGTTTTTTTTATTTATTTATTTATTTATTTATTTATTTATTTATTTATTTATTTATTTTTATGTGGTGCTGAGCATCAAACCCAGTGCCTCATGTGCACTAGGTGAGCACTCTATCACTGAGCTACAACCCCAGGCCCAGTGGTAGGCTTTTGATGGCATTTTATATTTCATTGCTCAAAATTGATGTATTTAAATTGTGTATGTCCTCCCATTTCAGTTTGAGTAGCTCATATTTTTCTAGAAATTTGTGGGTGTCTTCGATACTTTGTATTTTATTGAAGTATAGATTTTCAAAATAGTTTCTAATTTTCTTCTTCATTTCAGTGGTATTTCTCATGATATTTTCTTTTTGATCACAAATTTGAATAATTTGGGTTTTCTCTATCCTTCAATAGAGTGGTTAAAGTTTATTAATTTTCTTTGTTTATTTAAGAAAAATTTTTTGTTTTGTCCATTTTTAAAATTGTTTCATTTCAATTTCATTGATTTTTGCTCTGATTTTAATTATTTCCTGTCTTCTACCATTTTTCTGTTGATTTGTTCTTCTTTTTTAAGGTTTTGAGATATAATTTCAGGTCATTTATTTGTTGACTTTTTCTTTTTATAATGAATGAGCTCAATGCAATGAACTTTCCTCTTAGCACTTTATCCATAGTGTCCCAGAGATTTTGATGTGTTGTACCAGAGTTCTCATTTACCTCTAAGAGTTATTTTTATCTTCTTCCTAATGTCTTCTGCTATCCATGCATCACTCAATACTGTATTATTTAGTTGTTGGAGTAGCTTCAATTTTTTTTTATTTTATCATTGATTTCTAATTTCAGTCCATTATAATTTGATGGAATCCAGGATACTATCTCTATTTTTTGTATTTGTAAGAGTTGCTATGAGAAGGATCCATGTACGGCTGAGAAAAACAAGTATATTTTCTGGTTGGTGGATGAAATATTCTAAATGTCTGTTAAGTCTAAATTATTGATTATATTAATGAGTTCTATAATTTCCTTGTTTAGTTTTTATTTGGAAGATCTATCCAGTGGTGAGAGAGCTGTGTTAAAGTCATCCAGTATTATTGTATTGTGCTCTATTTGAATCTTTGAAATTGGGAAGGGTTTGTTTGATATATATAGATGCTTCATTGTTTGGGCCATAAATATTTACAATTGTTATGTCTTGATGATATATGATTCCCTTAAGCAGTATGAAGTCTTTCTTTATCTCTTCTAACTAACTTTGGTTTGAAGTTCACTTTATCTGATATGAGGATGGAAACTTCTGCTTGTTTATGAGGTCCATGTGAGTGGTATTTTTTTCCCACCTTTCATCTTCAGCAGCATATTATTGGACATTTTGTTTTAATCCAATCTGTCAGTCTGTGTCTTTAATTGAGGAGGTTAGGCCATTAACATTGAGGGTTATTATTGAATTATGATTTTTATTCCCAGGCATTTTGGATTATTTTGTTTTTTTTACTTCACTTGGTTTCTTCTTTGATTATTTTCCTTTAGTGTAGTTCCTCCTCATTGAATATTTTCCCGAGAATGTTCTGTAGTACAGGCTTTCTCACTGTTATTTCTTTTAACTTTTGTTTATCATGGAAGGTTTTTATTTCATCACCAAATCTGAAACTTATTTTTGCTGCATGTAAGATCTTTTGCTGATATTCATTTTTTTCCAGAGCTTTGTATATGTTGTTCCAGGATCTCTTAGCTTTGAGGGTCTGGGTTGAGAAATCTGCTGAGATCCAAATTATTTTCCCTCTATATGTAAACTGAAACTTTTCTGTCATGGCTTTTAAAATTCTATACTTATTCTTCATATTAGACATTTTCATTATAATGTGACTTTGTACATATCTCTTTTAACTGTGTGCACTTGGTGTCCTGTAAGCTTCTTGCATTTTATTTTCCAATTTATTCTCCATGTTTGGGAAATTTTCTAATATTATTTCATTGAAGAGATTGTGCATTCCTTAGCTTTTAATCTCTGTGCCTTCCTCTATATCAATAAATATTAGGTTTGGTCTTTTGATTTTATCCCATACTCCTTGGATATTCTGTTCACAGTTTCTTATCATCTTCACTGTGTGGTCAACTTTATTTTCAATATTTTATATTTTGTCTTCATTGTCTGAGGTGATTTCTTCCAAGTGATACAGTCTGTTAGTTATACTTTCTATTGAGTTTTTTATTTGGTTCATTGTTTCCTTCATTTCAAGGATTTCTGTTTTTTTTATTCTCAGAATCTGTCTTTCTTGAAGTAATCTTTTGCTACTTGTATTTACTCTTTTATATCTTTGTTGGAGTGATTCATTGTTGCCTTATTTGCTCTCTTATGTCATTGTTTATTTTGCAGATCATTTTAATTATGTACATTCTGAGTTCCTTCTTTGACATTTCATCTACTGTGCTTTCAACTGATTCTATTATTGTATCATCTTGGTTTCTTTGGGGGCACTTTCTTCCCTTGTCTTTTCATGTTTTCCATGTGTCTTCCTTTCTAGCAGTGTGGATCTGAGTTATCACAGTTTCTACCCAATAATTTTATAGTGCCCCTGCTGGTTATTGATGTCTTACCTTTGAGGGGGAGATCAATTTTAACAGCACCCAATGAAAATGATATACAGCCTTAAACCAAATAGTTCCTAATTGGACAGTTACAGTTTTGTCACAATAAACAGAAATAATGTGTTCAATTATTGCCTATAATATAAACAATTGGTTTTCAAAAGGGTCTACATGTTCTAATGGTGGACAGAGAAAAATGGAGGAGAGTGTAAGTCAGAATACAGATGTATTCAATCATAGGAAGCATGAAAGATGAATGAAAAGAAGTTCACTTGGGTTGGGGTTGTGGCTCATTTTTAGAGCGCCTTCCTAGGATGCATGAGGCACTGGGTTCAATCTCCAGCACCACATTAAAAAATAATTTAAACAAAATAAAGGTATTGTGTCCATCTACAAATCAAAATATTTTTTAAAAAGATGTAGGCTCTTAATAGGAGAAAAGAGAGAAAGAGGCAACCCAGTGCAAGTCCTCTCTTGCCTCTGCAACAAGATGGTGGTTATTAGCACACCTAGCAAGGATAATTATGTTGTAACCAAGCCTGCAGGGACCTTGATGATGGTCTTCCATGTCCTGGCTGTTGTCCATGGAAGGAAGTGGTTATATCCATAGTTTGTGGTGGCATAGCATCAAACCCATAATTACCTTGGTTTTGGGCTTCCAGCCACTGGCTGGTATCCCAAGATAGAAGCTGCCACAACTAAAGATGGTGGTGACAGCAGTTTGTGTAATCTGAGAAGTCATTGGAGCTGTCCTTATTTTCTGGCTGACCACTTTAGATATGGGGCTGAATGGGAAGCCCATTGATGGCTTTGGGAGATTTCTTTGGAGTTGCAGCACTGTAGTATGAGGTGGTGGTCCTCAGTATGGTGGGAAGTCCTGTGCCTAGGTCTGGGTTTGGGCTCCACACTGATTGGTGGGGTTGTCCTCAGCCTGTCTGATATCTGTGGGCTTTGACCAGACTGTCCTGGGCCTATCTGAGGTCCACACAGATCCACTACATTTTCTTTAACCATTCATCTATTGAAGGACATCTAGGCTGGTTCCATAGTTTGACTATTGTGAATTGAGCTGCTATAAACATTGATGTGCCTTCATCACTGTAGTATGCTGAGTTTAAATCCTTTGGTTAAAGACCAAGGAGTGGGATAGCTGGGTCAAATGGTGGTTACATTCCATGCTTTCTGAGGAATCTCCATATATGGTGAGGATGTGGGGGAAAAAGGTACAAACATGCATTGCTGATCCTATTATTTTAAAATTGAGGTTTTGATTTTCTAATTTGGAATCCTGTGGTTCTTGGCTCTGAAGCCCAGCTGACTATTTGAGACTGTCCTAGCAGCTGACTGAATTTCCTCAAGCCAATTATCTCCCTAGACTTCAGTTATTCATACATAATTTGATTCCTTATCTCTGCACTCTTAGCCTCATTAGCTTGATATAAATAATACAATTGACTAATAATAGATGACACTGTGTTCTGGCTATATAACAAAGTATACCATAGGAGTTGTAAAGTATTGAATAACTTATTCCTCACTCAGGCCTGGGGTAAATACTGTCATTTCTCCTGAATTTTCTGTTATCTGTTATCGTATCCTATGGGTAAATATTTGATTTCCAGACTAGATTTTCTTACTACCTGTAACTGAGTCTCTGTCCCCCAAATTAATTCCTCAATAACCAGGCACACCATTAATTTTTGTATAGTTTCATATCCTTGCCTCTATCAGCCCCAAAACATTCATTTAATAAGGATGAGAATGACCATGCTCTAACAAGACATTGATATCTGTCTGGTCTTTTTAGGATGACTAATTAGTTAAAGTTTTGGGATCTCTGGTTAAAAAATTAGGGATTCAAATCCTGATTATATGACTTTCTAGCTGTGTGATCTTGTGCTCATTTTTTTTATATATGATGGGATTAATAAGAATAATTATGTTTGTAAGGTTATTATGATAATTAAGATAATTTTGCATGTGAAGTACCTAACAGTCTTGACACACAGTGAAAGCTTACAAAGGATGAGGAATGTTAATATCTATTGCTTTCTATTCAGTGCTGAACATTGAAGTTTATTGAATTTTATTTTGTTTTTAACATTTCTTGTCTAACCAAAAACCTGTCTGTGAAAAATGGATATTTATTTTAAAACAATAAACATATTCTGTTTTAATTTGAGAATTTCTTCTATCTAACAAATTAAGGATTCTCTGAATAATAACTCCAATCATCACATACCAGTAATAATGTATTTTAAAAATGTTCATTTGTGTTGTAGAGTGAATATCTAAGATATTGATATGACTTGGAGAATATAAGAACATGGAGACAATTAAATTATGGTTTAGACTCCCTTAGTAGAGTGTTCAACTTGCCTCAGGGTCACTGCCAAAGGAAACTAACTTTTAAACTAAAATTGAAAGTGGTAATAATTAGCATTGGTAATTAAAAATGAGAATATATTTAAGAAAATAATCAGATAGGGACCCTAAAGGCCATCCATTTGGGGTATGTATTTTAGTTTCCTTAAGTGGTTCAATACAGTTAGATTTTCATTGGAGTTTTTTGTTTTTGGTAGTTTCCATGTTTTTAAAAATTTTGATCATTCCCAATTGGTCAACACACTCAAACTAAGAATTCTATTTGTAAAAGTATTTCAAAAATAATTGATACATATTAAAAGGTGTGAGAAAATATTTGATCTGAAGGAAATTGCTCTTTAGAGTTAAAAGAGATATAAATATGAAAAGCTTAAAAATGTAAAAGAGCAGAATCCTAGGAAAAGATGAGTTGCTGTATGACAATGAGATTGGTTGTCTGCATCACAATGAGTGGTAAGGGCAAGAGGTTCAAGAACTGTTCAGAGGATGACATATTTGGGCCAAATGGTCTAGGAATATCTTTTGTGGGGAAGACAGGTTTGAGGCTGGTTTTGAAGGATAAATCATATTTGAACTATTTCAAACTATTCTCATCTTTTCTAAAAAAGACATATCCCTTGTTATTAATGTACTATATGGCTCTCAACGTTTTATGGGAGAAGAGCTGGATCAAAGAGTAAAGGACTGGTCTGGGATTGTGGCTCAGTGGTAGAGCGCTTGCCTTGCATGCGTGAGGCACTGGGTTTGATCCTCAGCACCACATAAAAAAATAAAGATGTGTCCATCTACAACTAAAAAAATAAAATTAAAAAAACAAACTATTTAAAAAAAACAAAAAATCAAAGAGTAAAGGACAGGGACTGTAGGTCTCATAACTTTCATTTTCTTGTTATACTAACTTAATAGCTATTAGGAATTCTGTAGTGTCAGTTCCCACATCTCCTTCCTTCTCCCCGTCAGATTTTTTCTGGGAATTTCATCTATGAAGCACAGATATCTTTCTCAGTTCTCATATAAAATCTAGGGGGGAATAAAATGTGAAGATCTCATGAAAATAGAAGGAAGAACTGTATAGAAGATGAAAAGGATGGAGATAGGTAGGAAGGGAGGAAATATGGAGGTAATGTGAAATGAAATTGACAAAATCATATTATGTACATGTGTAGATATGTTATAAGGAATCCTACCATATACATAATTATAATGCACAAATAAAAACAAATGTCTGGGGAAATGTTTGAAATTTACCCATGCTCATTCATCCTGATTGGAAAATGTACAATTGTTCTAGTCTACAAGAATGGTGGCTAACAATGGAGCTGGATAATATAAAATGTATTAAATAGACTACACATGCTCATTGGTTATTTCCATTGATGCTGACAGTACACAGCTTACCACTGCTCTTACATTTTCTAGTCATTCATTTTAAATTACCTGAGCCAGACACAAATTACTTCCTTCTACTCTTGTATGGGCTGCAGATGCTGCTTACAAGAATGAAAATATGACATGGACTTTGTATAAACATGACAGGCCTTTATTTAGATATTTGCTGAAGTCTTCATGCACTGCTTATCAGTTTTTTACTATACTGTCAACCCTTGGAGGTAATTCCATTTAGGCAAAGTTGCTATGGACCTACTCATTGTTTCAGACTAAAAACAAATTAAAATCCAAGCTGTTACTGGACTAAACCTTGGCAAATATATGCTTTCTGCTCTTACTTGACATTGGAAAATGAAACCAGTTAGTGGAAACAGTGCTTGTTATGGTGAATTAAGGTTCTCAAGAGCTTTAATTGTTAAGTTCCATTTGAAGTTCATGGTGGATTATATAGCCCTCTAAACTACTAAAAGTTATACCAGGTCAGCCTACTTTTTGAGAGTTCACTCAGTCTTAAATATGATTACAAATCTCCCATAAAGTGTAAATGAGGATCTGATTGCATATGGCCAACACATTTGCTCAATAGAAAAAATAAATTTAACTCCTGAAAGAGGCTGAATAATGATGCTGTCACCATATACTCTAGCAAAAGAGCATTGAAAATAAAACTAATATTTAATAAAGCATCTTATTTTTCATGATATTTCGAGGAAATTAACTTACATGAGATAGTAACTGGTCACTGTCTTATAGGCTACACTTAATTGTAGTATAAGGAGAAGTTTATAGAATGTCCCTTAGTCAAAATAATTGATGTTGATATTCATATTGTCTTTAAAATGAATAAAAATTAATAAATCTATAAATTATGTGTGTGTTTGTGCTTTCTGTCAACTAATGAAGAATTAATTGCTCCAGTATAAACAATTTAAATAATAAACAATCAATTATCTGTTTGGCTGTAATTTAAAAAGTGGTCACTTTTAATATAATAATGATGAAAATATATTTTAACTTAATAAAAGTTGACATTATTATAAATAAAGTTGACAAATCATGAATTAGAACCATAACTTGATTGGGAAAAAACCACATTTCTAAAGTAATATGGTGCTTTTTCTCCCAGAATATACCAAAGATGTTTCATGTTCATTTTTATTTAAAATTTATTTTAGCAGACACATAAAAACTTAAAACAATGTATGCAGCTATGTAGCTATGTGTAATATTTATATATATATATATATTTATATATTTATATATATATAACTATATAAATATTATATAGTTATATATATATATTAAATATATATATATTTATATATATATGTATATATACATGTGTGTATATATATATATATATAGTGTAATACTTAAATCAGGTTAAAAATACCTGTCTCTACATTTTCAACATTTCTTCATGGTGAAAAGTATTGGAAACCTTTCTTCTAGATTTTAAAATGTACAATATATTATTGTTGCCTATCATTCCTGTAGTGTGCAATAGCACACCAGACCTTCTTGCATCTAACTGCAGTTTTGTACCCATTGACAAACCTTTTCTTACCCTGCCTTGCTCTCTACATTTCCCAGTTTCTAATAACTATTCTACTCTCAGCATCCATGAAATCAATTGTTTAGATTCTACATGTGTGAGATCATACAACAGTAGTAATATAATAGTAATGGATTAAAATCTACAGACCAAAATAATATTCAATTTGTATACACTAATAAAATTATTCAGTAATAAATACAGGAGAATGAAAAATATTTCTTTAGAGTAGAATTCAAAGTAAAAAATACTTAAGGCATGATGCACACAGAAAATCACTATTGGTAAACATCACAATAAATAGTCAAGAATCATCAATGTATGATAAAATTAGTAGGCAAATATATTATGAGAAACAGGTTATTTGCATGTCCTCAAAGTATCTATCTACAAGATGCTTATTGATTTAACAGGGAAAAATAGACCTTTTTGCTGCAAAGTTGTTGCAGATACTACTTTCACCAAAAGACCAAGTTTAATTTCACAAATAATAAGAAATATTTACATTGAGGATCACCTAATATAATTGTCTTAAGGGAGGAACATACATTATGTCTGTGATATCTTTGCAAAAAGGGGATAAAATTTAATTTTATCACTGGGAAATAGGAAAAAGCAAAATAACTATATTTTACTCTTCAAATGTGATAAGGTCATGAAAGCAAAGAAATACTGAGGAAGTATTCTAGAATTAAGGAGATAAAGACACATGCCAATTAATTCAATATGTAATACAAAATACTGGAAGAAAAACAGGAAATTAGTGGGTCAATTGGCAAAACTGAATAAGGACTAGAGATTAGGAATAAATGTGAATTTGTGGTTTTGCAATATATTGGCTTTGGGGATCTGGGACAAGTCTATACAATAATTATATGCACTACATTTGCAACTTTGTGTCTGAGATTATTTCAAACTCACACATTAAAAAATGGAAAAATAATATGGATTCTAAGAAAACTTTTAAAATCAGAATGAATAAATATAATTGCTTTCTAAAGGTTTGAGACTCTGTAGTGAGAAATGAGGGTTAAGACACTGACATCTGGAAGCAACACTTTATTAGTGGTGCCACGGCCCAGAGAATAATCCCCATGTCTGAGCCCTAACCACAGTGGGGCTTTTATTTTTATACATAAGCAAGTTTGGGGCACATGAAGACAAGGGAGTTGGCGCAATTCTGTTAGACATTGTATTCTACATTTTTTATATGGGTACAAGCAGGTCAACAGCCTAGGGACTCTTAGTTCATACACCTTAGGGACTTTTACTGCAATAAACCTAAAGGGGAATTGTTCTGTTCTTTTCCATTGTTTCCTGCTTAGGCTACTGCAGTTATCTTTTATAGTATCTGTTAAACCCTGCAAACCTCTATGGTAAATGTCAGTCAGCAGAGCTGCTGTGTTTCAACGTGCAAAACCAAGCCTGTCAGTTATTAAACTGCTAAAGTTCCCATTTTGTTCTACCACAACCCCAACCTTTTTTGAGTACCTTTTTATTTTGATGTTTCCACTTGTATTGTCCAAATATTTGCTCATGCTTGAGCTAACTTCTCATTCCCATGTCCTTGTTACATAAAGCTTTGTAACCAAGGGAAAATATAAAACAGCTATTTTCCAATATTGGTTAGACATACTACTTTCTTACACTTAACGTTTCAGGAAATGAAAATCAAAATGCATATCATGTTGACATGAGACATCACTGTTGCAATATTATCTGTTTTCACCCCAAAGAAGACTTTCCATAATTTCTAGTTTGAAAGTAGCTAACGTACATTTTAAAGATGAAGTACTTTAAGAGTAATAACTAGTACTCTTTTCAAGTGAACACTCAATTGAACATTTTAGAAAGTATGTGAGGAAAGATTAACAGGATAACAATCTTCCCAATGCTCTGATAAAAATGAAAAAAAAAAGCAGAAACCAATCAATATCTTTAAGATATAATGCTACCTGTAGAGTTAAAAGCCAGACAGAACAATACTAGCTATTATTTACTGATCATGTACTATGTTCCAGTCACGGTGATATGTACTTTACATAATTATCCAGTTTGATTATTAGAATCCTATGAAGCAAGTAGTAGCATAATTCATATATTTAAGATAAAGTTTTGCTTAACTGACATAGGGCTCATGTTTGGCAAAGTTTACCTGACTTCATGAAGAATCTTCTGTCTATATTTATTGTACCTGTGTTTTTCACAACCTGATATTGACCAAAATGACTTCAGCATAATTAAGTAATGATGAAAAAACAGTGAATAATACTTACATTTAAATGATTTTTGTTACACCAAAAATTAGGTATTTAAAATATCTAGTGTTTGTATATTATTAAGAAACACTCCTTAGATGTTTGTACTAGATGTTTGCTTTCTACATTGTGTCAAGGTACAGCATTTTTTGGAATCTATGCTTAAAAATTAGTGCAAATATTTTGGAAGTATAAAGTGTCATTAAATAAAGTAATAGAATTCCATTCTTCAAATCTTATTCCACCAGATTAGAATAGTGGGTTCTCCAACAATCTTTCTTTCATTTGCATAAAAATTAGCCTTTCAGATTAGTTAATATTGTAATGTCCATCATGAAGCAGGTAAAATTGTATGTAAAGAGGATATTGAGAGAAAGCTTGACTTAATTAATAAGGTTACTGGAAATCCTGCTTTGCTCTTCTCTGGTTGAAAGAATGGCAAACATTCTTAGAACCCACTCTGTTTTAAGAAAAAAATCATTAAGCGAATAAAAGGCCAAACAAGCAGAAACATTCCTGTAGATAAAAACAGAATTCTTTGGGTGGACTGCCTTTACTCTTTTTGTAGTTTGGCATCTGTCAACATCTCAAAATATCATCTCACCCAAACTGTTGAAAGAAAGAAACACTTTGATATTCCCCTGGAGACTCAGAGACTGAAAATGAAATCTTTGTAGTTCCAGCTTCATCTCAAACAGCCCCCTCACTTTATATTCTAGTTGGCAGAGACATGTACTTCCTAAGTAGTTAATTAAATAAGTTTTATCATTTTAACTTGCTTTCAAAAGGAAAAAAAATGAAGTAAATCTCTGAAATGCTTTTCTCTTTATTACAAATCTTAAGAGACTAAACATCACACTTCTTTCATCATTAATAATGCAAATTAGTGTTTGTTTTTGTCTCATAAGATTATAATTGAAAATAAATATTTAATACCAAGATCAGAAAATCAAATCTAGGACCCACAAATTGTGCTCTCTTTCTATAGGAATTTAATGTGAACAAAACTGCGTGTATTGAATTTTTTGTGTATTTTATCTTTTTTGGTTTTATTCTACTATAAGTGGATTACTTTGTAACTATTAAATAATAATATATTTCTATACCCTTTCTCACCAATGTTTAGGGATTAAAATAGCATCAAATATTATTTATTTAATATTATTTAAAAAGTGAATATATGTAAATATAACATCTGACTTTTAAATTTTATATTATTTAAGAAACATAAAAGCCAAATCATTACTTAGAGTGAAATTCAGGAAATTTATTGACATTAGTTTTGATACTTTAGTTTAAATTGTTCGTAATCTATTGAATATGCAAAAGTATTTACATTTTTGTTTTTGAGCCTTATCAGAAGTTTATATATGTGGTCCTTTTGTTTTATCAATTGGAGAAAAACCACGGAGAGGATGAAGGCCATTCTTTGCTTGAGATACTCATTTAGTAAAAAATAAAGTATATGTGGGCTAAATTTTCCCATTACTTCTTCAAATTCACCTTTTATCTGGAATGTTGTGTGCATGTAAAACAAAACTCACCAATGAATCCTTGATTAAAAGGTAGTGTTTAATATAGGATCTAAAATGAATAAAATCTATTAAGCAAACAATCAATTTTTATTTCCTTTTAATCTTTATTTTATATCAGTATCCAATGGAGTGAAAAATTATTGTTATGTTCCAATCTGATAATAAAAGTCATGGTGAAGCCTAAAGAATAAGTCTTTCTCTTTTCATCTGATGATAGACACTTAGATTGCTTCTATACCATGACAGTTGTGAATAACACTGGAATGAATTTGTAAGTATAGCTATCTCTTCCATATTTTGATTTTAATTTCTTTGCATGTCCACAATGACCAACCTCTTCTAGCCATGCCCTACTTGCCCTATAGTTACCACCTAGTTAATCTCTATCAGGTCACTGATGTACAGAAGGCTCTCATTACCCAAACATTTCTCCTCTGAATCCTCTTGCATTGAAACCAAATATCTCACATGTGATCTTTAAGGGACATTTTGTATCAAAATCATACCAGCATGCTAACTGACAGAGGTGAATTAATTTCCCTCTTAGAATATTTTAGTTGCAGACTTTTGAATCACTCCCTTAGTCCAAAAGTATAACTAGCAGTGATAGTTATGGGAATTGTTGTAGGATAATAAGAAATTTTTTTCATGTGTGGCAGAATGGGCCTCAACTCCATTAAGTAGGGGACTCCTGATTCTACTCTCACATAGAGCCACTCTGAAGAATGCCAAAAGACATTTGTCTTAATCACAATCTCATGTGAAGCTCATAGTAACTTCTTGAAGAAGACAGGTCCAGAGTTACAGCAAGTAAGTGATAGAATACAAAACTGAAACCCAGTTCTTCTAAATCTAGGCAATGTTTTTCTGTTGTAACAGTGTTTTTCCTAACATTTTAACCCTTTGTTCAAATAAAATATTTTTTCATAAACTTAATGTGATAAAATAGATACAAACAGATATATTTGTGGAAGACAGATTTGGGGGACCAAATACATAACTTCTAATCATTCTCTGCTCACCACTAAAAATCCCATAACACATTCAGACAACTATCACACAGCATTATCCTATTGCACTACTTATTGAGTAGTTTCAGCATGTTAGCCCTTAACAATGGAATTTTCTGTGTCATAATAATATATGTTCCACAAAATTGTTGTTCTTCCAAGCTACCAGGAGAAACTTCAGTGAGTTTAAAGGCAATGGTTCCTTCACTCTCAAAGCAATGATTATCTATGCAACAAATATTTATTGAGAAATTACTAAAACCCAAGCACTCTGCTAGATAAAAGGATACAACAATGAAGAAAACAGTTAAACGTATCACTCCTATGGGATTACAAATGGTGATCAATGTTGTAGAAACAAAGAAGACAAATATTTCTGTAATGTCAGAAATGGCAAGGAAGTTATTGAGGCTTGAACAGTGATGATGAAAATACAGCAATAGGAATCAATGATATTATTTCAGGTTTCTGTTCACAGTGTATGGAACTATGGCAATAGATTCATACTATTTCAGGATGCAGTGTAGTTCAATGGCAACCACTAGAAGTTTTAAGCTGTAAGGTTATTGTTAAAACTTATTAAGCCCTTAAAATAGCATTTTGGGGAAGGAGAAGATGTTCTTTAGAAAAATGAAAATTGGCTGGGCGCGGTGGTGCAAGCCTGTAATCCCAACACTTAGGGAGCCTGAAACAGGAGAATCACGAGTTCAAAGCCAACCTCAGCAATGGTGAGGTGCTAAGCAACTCAGTGAGACCCTGTCTCTACATAAAACACAAAATAGGGCTGGGGATGTGGCTCAGTGGTCCAGTGCCCCTGAGTTCAATCCCCGTTACCAAAAAAAAAAGAAAAATTAAAATTGAATTTTCTTATTAGTGGCAAGTATAGAGGTGGGAATAAGGGATGCCATAATTATTTTGGGGAACCTTAAACTTCTCTTCTATGTGAACCTATTTCAGTTGATGCTATAAAAACATAAAATTCTAAAAATAATTATTTTCTGTGCAAGAAAACCAGGTAGAAGTGGTATACTCAAATGGTTCAGATCTAAGTTTCAGACATCACCAAATACTGGAAATTGATTCTAAAATCAATTTCAGATATAATTAGAATGAACTTGTTAATTTGGTATAACACAAAGTGCATACCCATTGAAGAATAATTTCCAATTTTTCCATCTGCCCATTCACTGGCAGTTATCGTTATATGCTCTGCTTCAATGAGTTTGATTATTTTAGATAACCTCATATATGTGAAATATTGCATATTTGTCCTCTGGAAAGGATTGGCTTATTTCACTTAGCATAAAGTCTTCTAGGGTCATCCAGAGTGTTACAAATGGAAATATTTTCTTTTTTCTCTTTTCAAATTTTTTTCTTTTATTTAGATAAGGTCTTGCTTTGTTACCCCAGGTGGTCTCTAGCTCTTGATCTCAAGAAGTGATCCTTCATATCAGCCTCTCAAATAGCTAGAAACACATGCATGACACATGCATGTCACTGCACCCAGATCCTTATTTCTTTATTAAGGATAAATAATATTCCACTGTAAGTATATCCTCATCTTCTTTTTCAAGTTTTTACACAAACTTTTTATTATTAACACATATTAATATGTGGTGTGATTCAATGTGATATTTCCATAAATCAGTGTGCAGTGATCAAATCCAACCTCTTCTTTTTAATTTCTCTATATCTGTGTCCCAAAACATTTCTCAGTATCTATTCTTCACATTTATCCTTTCCAGTTGACATTCTTCAGCTGCTATATATGATAAAATACATGTGATATTTATCTTTCTAAGTTTGGCTTATATCACTTAACATATCCTTCAGTTCCATTCATTTTGTTGCAAATCATGAATTTTATTTTGATGGCTGAAAATACACCAAATTCTCTTTATCCATTCGTCTGTTAAGGGCAAGGCACTTATGCTGATTCCATATCTTAACTATTAAACATAATGATGAGAATAAACATGGACATGGTGTTATCACACTGACAAACTGATTTTATTAATTTGAGTGTAAACCTAGAAGTCAGAAATCTGGGTCATATGGTAATCCTATTTTTAGTTTATTGATAAATGTCTATACTGTCTTCCATAATCACTGTATTAGTATACATTCATGCCAATAGTATATAATATTTCCTTTTTATTCACATCTTCACTAACGTCTTTTTACGTGATAGCCATTGAAATTGTGGTGAGATGGGTTGGGATTGTAGTTCAATGGTAGAGCGCTTGCCTTGCATGTGTAAGGCCCTGGGTTCGATCCTCAGCACCACATAAAAAGCAATAAAATAAAGATATTGTGTCCATCTACAACTAAAAAATATTAAAAAAAAAGAAATTGTGGTGAGATGATAAATCATTGTGTGTTTGATTTGCATTTCTTATAAACCTTTTCTTATATGTTTGTTTGCTATTTGTATTACTTTTTTAGGAAGTGAAATTTTCAGGTAATTTGTCCATTTTTTAATTGACTTACTTTTTTTAAATTGCTTTTAAGATTTTTGAGAACACTAAACAGACATGTCTCAGAAAAAAAATCAAATGGTCATCACATATATGAAAAAATGTTCAACATCTCTAGCAATTGGAGAAAAGGAAATCAAACTACATTGAGAGTTCATCTCACTCCAGTCAGAATGGAAATTTTCAAGAATAAAAATAATAATAAAGGTTGGGGAGGATGTGGAGAAAATGTACACTCATACATTGCTGGTTGGACTGCGAATCAGTGCAATTACTCTGGAAAGCAGTACAGAGGTTCCTCATAAAACTAGAAATAAAATATCAATGTAGTTTTTATTTACATTTCCCTAATAACTAGGTATGTTGGACTTTTTGTATATAATGGTTATGGCAATTTTTTGCTTCTTTTGATAAGTATCTATTTCATTATTTTACCCATTAATGTGGTTTATATGTGTGTGTGTATGTGTGTGTATGTAAGATTTTTGAGTTCTTTATACATTCTGGATATAGATCCCCTGTCACCCAGTTTGATTTGAGTGTGTTCAGAATAAGAGACAGGGATATAGTTTTATTCTTTTACAAATAACTATCCAGTTTTCCCAGCACATTTTTTAAAAAATATTTTTTTAGTTGTAGATGGACACAATGTCTTTATTTTATTGCTTTGTATGTGGTGCTGAGGATCGAACCCAGGGCCTTACACATGCAAGGCAAGCGCTCTATCACTGAGCTACAATCCCAGCACCCCAGCACAATTTTTTAAAAAGGTTATCTTTCCACCAACATTTATTTTTGGCACCGTTTTCAAGTGTCAGATAACTGTGAATATGTGGACCTATCTCTATCTCTTCTATTCTGATTCATTTATCTTCATGTATATTTTATTCCAATATCATGTTTCTTTTGTTATTTTAGCCCTATAGTGTAATTTGGGATCAGATATCATGATGCCTCCATCATTACCCTTATTGCTCAAGGTTGCATTCACTATTCTCAGTCTTTTATTCTTCCAAATTAATTCCAGAACTATTTTTTGTAGTTAAATATCATTGGTATTTTGATAGAGATTTATTTGATTCTGTATAGCACTTTTTGTAATATTGGCATTTTAACAATACTAATTTTGCCTATCCAAGAACACGGGATGTCTTTCCAACTTCTAAGGTCTTCTTTAATTTCTTCAGTGTTCTGTACTTTTTATCTTAGAAGTCTTTCACCTTCTTGGTTGAATTAGTTGTCAATAATTTAAAATCAGAATACTACAGTGACACAGCCATATCAATATTTATAGAGCACAATTAACAATAGACAAGCTATGAAGGCAACCTAGGTAGCCTTCACAGTTGAATGGATAAATAAATTTGATATATGTGTACAAGGGAGTATTGCCCATCTGTTAAAAAAGAAGAACAATTTTATGACATCTGCTGGTAAATGGATAGAATTTAAGACTATTTTGCTAAGTGAAACAAGAAAGTCCCCAAAAGTGCAAGGTTGAATGTTTTCTCTGATATGTTAAAACTAATCAAAATAAGAGGTGTGGTAAAAAAAAAGAATAGAAGAAAGATCAGTGGAGTAGACTAAGTAGAATAAATTGCGGGAGTAGGAGGGTTGGGATATGGAAAGAGGTTGGAATGAATCTAATCTAACTTTCCTGTGTACATATATGAATATACTACAATGAATCTCACCATCACATCCATTCAAAAGATGCTAATTTAAAAAAAGGTTATAGGTAAATTGCAGAAATATTAGTAGAGTAGAAAGAAGGGAACAAAGGAATGGAGGAGGGAGAGAAAGGAGACATATTGGTGACTGAATTAGAACAAATTATTTTCCATGATTTTATAATTATGTCAAAATAAAACCTCTTGTTATGTACATCTAAAAAGAATGAAATAAAAAACTAAAAAAAGGAACGCTATTGTAATGGGATAGTTTTCCCAATTTCTTTCTCAATAGAATTACTACTAGAATATAGAAAATATCTATTGATTTATGATTTTTGATCTTGTATTCTTCTACTTTGCCAAATTAATTTATCTGCTCCAGAAATGTTCTGATGGAGTTTGTTTGATCTTCTTTATATAGAATCAAGTCATCAAAATACCAAGACTATTTGACTTTTTCTTTTCCAATTTATGTTTCTTTCATTCTCTTTTCTTTTTTTTTAAATATTTTTTCAGTTGTAGATGGACACAATATCTTTATTTTATTTATTTGTTTTTATGTGGTGCTGAGGATCGAACCCAGTACCTCACGCATGCAAGGCAAGCACTACCACTGAGCTACAATCCCAGCCCTCATTCCCTTATCTTTTCTGATTGCTCTGGCTAGAATTTCAAAACTGTATTGAGTAGAAGTGGTGAGAGCAGACACCCTTGTGTTGGCTCTAATTTTAGAAGAAATGTTTTCAGTTTTTATTCATTCAGTATGATGTTGATGTTGGTTTCGAGTTTGTCATATATACCCTTTATAATATTGAGGTTAAGTTCTCTCTATCTTTATTTTATACACTATATTTAATATTAATGGATACCAGATTTACATTGATTTTCTTTCTTTTGGATATATATCAAGTACTGGGATTTAGGGGTCATATACAATTCTATTTTTATTTTAATTAATTTATTTTTTGATACTGGTGATCAAGTCTAGGTCTCATGCATGCCAGGCAAGTGGTATTGCTCTGAGTTACATCTCTAGCCCTATAGTTCTGTATGTAATTTTTTTGTGGAAACTCCATACTGTTTTCCATAATGTTTGAACCATTAAATTAACAATACCATATGGTTTACCTTAAAATATGTTATAAGGTTAGATCTCATGTTGTTATTCTTACAAAACATTCAAGGAAATTTTTATGGTAATAGGTTAGTGTAGTAGCTTGTTTGTGATGATCATATCAAAGTATGTGCATATTTCCAAATTTATTAAACTATTTTCATTATATATGTACAATTTCATATCAGTTATAACTCAACAAATCTAAAAAACAGATAAAAACATTTAGAAAGAAGTAATACAATATAAAACCAGAGCTGTGGAGAGTGGTGACAGAGAATAGGAGAACAGTGACTGAGATTATGGGTCTCTGATGACCTCATGTTTGTGGCATGCCTAGTGCCTGGGAAAGTCTCTGTGCAAGGGCACAAAATGCCTAGCTCCTATGATAAAGCCCTGCCTGAAGAGGCTCTGTGCAAGTCTTTTCAGCTTCAACTTTGCTCTGAGTCATGTAGGTCCCAGATATAGATAAATTCTCATGCTAGAAAACCACCCTGCTTCACAGCTCTGCTACTTTTGAACCTGCCCACTTAACAGTAACTTTAAACAATGGACCTCCGTGAGCACTACACAAAGCTCCCAACACTGCACATTGCAACTATAGAAAAGCTACATAGATGTTTCTAGTTCTGTAACCTTCCTGAGTAAAGAATAATGCTTGCATAGTCTTTAACCTGATAATGAGACACACATAAATAAAGATGGCTGGCGTAACTTTTTAGATCTGTTTATGCATTAGAGAAAAGCACTGTACCTGATCCTAGTTTTATCTTCACAATCTGTGTGTGATTCTTTATTTTTCTAATCCCCCATTGCCCCTCACTGGAATGGTGAGTTTGGCCTTGTTTGACATGGCACAGATCCAGATTAAACTATTAGTGACATTAAGATGAACAATTGTCATTAAAGATGGGTAATATATTGCATATAAGTTAGCATTCCTTGAAAGGTATGCATTAGCTATTTTTTCTTTACATTTCAGTTTTTTTTAAAATATTGCTTAAATTTAGCAATATTAAAAACCAAGATCATTGATTATTTATTATTCTATCTGTGATCAATAAGAAATAGTTTTTAAACATGTATAAAATGTTGAATCTAGCATTTGAAATAATAATTGAAAACTTATTCCATAAATATTTTCTATCTTTTATAAATCAGAAATTTCTATATGTGAGAATTGAATCAGTCACAAACATAAACAAGAACTATATACTTAGCTGGGTGCAGTGGTGCATGCCTTTAACTCCAGCACTTTGAGAGTCTGACACAGGAGAATCATGAGTTCAAAGCCAGCCTCAGCAACGGTGGGGCACCAAGTGACTCATTGAGACCCTGTCTCTACATAAAACATAAAATAGGGCTGTGGCTGTGGCTCAGTGGTAGAGTACCCCTGAGTTCAATCCCTGGTACCAAAAAAATGAATTATACACTTATGGAGCTTATATTAAGTAGGGGAAACTTGAAAAATAATCTGAAAACATATACATTGGGATAATGATAGTTTTTATATCTGCCTTACCTTACATTCCTTAAATTATTTTATGTTTACCTAAATAATGTGGTAAAGAAAAACAAATGGACTCTGGACTCATAAATTTATAAATGTAAGATATAAAGTGGCAGCATAAATATAACAAGTGCTAAAAGTACCACTGAATGATTAACACACCCAAACATAAATTCTGCTGTTATGGTTTTCATATGAGGCATCTCTCAAAAGCTCATGTGTGAGACAATGCAAGTACATTTAGAGATAAAATATGAGGTTTATGAGTGCCTTAAACTAATCAGTGCATTGATTCCCATAGGGATCAATTGGTTGGTAAGAGCAGGCAAGTAGGTTGTGGCTGGAATAGGTAGGTTATTGAGGGGCTTGCCTTTGGGGTACAGTGTTTGTCCTTGTTGAGTACAGTCTTCTCTTTGTTTCCTGGTGCCAAACCCTGAGTTGCTTTTTTTCTGCCACAGTCTTCCACCATGAAGCTGGACATCTAAAGACTAATGCCTCTGAAACTGTGAACCCTCAAATAAACTTTTTCTCCTCTACATTGTCTTTTCAGATATTTTTGTCACATCAGTGAAAAAGATGACTAAAACAGATATTTGTACCAAGAAGTGGGGTTCTTACTGTGACCAGCTTGGTCATGTGGTTCAGCTTTTGAAGCATTTTGTAATTTGTAGAAGGAATTTTGAAAAGCTTAGAGTTGCAAGCTGGATGTTTTAAATTGTTGTAAGCAGACTTTAAATGGGTGACTCTTATAGAAGCTCAGGACATCAGAACAAAGATAGGACAGCAGATAGTAAATACAGTGCTCATGAGGTTTTAAAGGAAAAATAGGACTGTATTGGAAATTGGTTAGAGGTCTTTCTTATTACATTCTGGCTGAAAATTTTCCTACATTTTGCCCATGTTCTGATACTTTTCTGTGAGTCTGAATTTAAAGATAATGGACTTCTTAATCTGGTGGAAGAAATTTCTAGGCAGCTTAGTATTCAGGCTGTGGCATAGGTATTGTTGATGGCTTTTAGCTAAGTTTATTGTAATAATCAGGAACAGAAAGCAAATCAGAGAGATTTGAAAAACTTAGAGTTTGGTCATAAAACTGAGTAAAACTGGGGCTACAGGATGTGTGGTTGTTAAAGACATTACAGGGCTGAGGTTGTGGCTCAGTGGTAGAACACTTGCCTAGCATGTCTGAGGCACATATAAATAAATGAATAAAATAAAGGTCTATCAACAACAAAAAAGAACTATAAAAAAGACATTACATTCACTAAAGAAATACTAGAATTTTTGCCCAGAGACTATTGGAAATATGGATTGAAGGCATCTCAGGAATTGATAAAACCACATCCATCTGAGTCTCAAGGGTATAAAAGTAAAAATTATTTGAAGAGATACTACTGGGGCAGCTTCCTTACATAGAGGGGCCTATGCAGTTGTTTCACTATGCTCAGACACCCAGGCTCTCAAAGACTTCTAATGCCATGGTCCCAGGAGGCTTGACTACTCCTTGAGATGGTGACAAGCCTTGGCATCAACTTCATAGTGCTGGTTTTGCAAGAATGCAAGATGCTAGAATTAGGAGGTCTAGGAGATTTCCACCAAGATTTTAAAGAAGGCTTAAGAGCCCAGGAAAAGTTCAGCAGTGTTGGATTTCCTGGTGGCAGCCCCTGAGAGGGCAATTCCTGGAGATATGAGAAGAAAGACAAATCTGCAGTAGAGAACTCTAAGATTAATCAGTGTCAGTACTGTGGAGTATCTGCCAAGGAAAGCTAAAAGAATCAAGCAGAGTTGAGAAAAAATAAAAATAAATAAATAAATAAAAGAATCAAGCAGAGATAAGCCATGATAAAGAGCATGGAGGCTGCAACCAACAATGCCATGGCAGGGTGAGCTACTCAAGTCCTTTGTAGAGAATATCATGATGGCATGTGCTGGAGATTCCAGATGCGGAGCTATAGGACTTTTTTGTCCAGCTAGATTTTGGTCATGCTGTGGTCTCATCCTTTATTTCTATGCTCCTATTTTTTCTCTTGTGGAATGGAAATGTTTACAATGTGCATTTATATATTTTATATGTGTA
>PVHX01021468.1:0-29717 GCA_004024805.1 Geosciurus inauris
CTCTGAGTGTGGCTTGTCTCTGAGCGTGGCTTGTCTCTGAGCGTGGCTTGTCTCTGAGCGTGGCTTGTCTCTGAGTGTGGCTTGTCTCTGAGTGTGGCTTGTCTCTGAGCGTGACTTGTTTCCTTCTTGCAGGAGCCTTCATCTGCAAGTTGGTGCCGTTTGTCCAGTGCACTGCCGTCGTGACGGAGATCCTCACCATGACCTGCATTGCTGTGGAAAGGCACCAGGGCCTTGTTCACCCTTTTAAAATGCAGTGGCAGTACACCAACCAGAGGGCTTTCAAGATGCTAGGTGAGGCCAGGAGTCGAGGGCAGTGCCCACACAGCCCTGTTAGGGCTTCGGAGGACCGCCTGCATGTCCCGGAGGGTCACACCCCTGGGCCTGCAAGCACTGGGTGCTATTGGAGGGGCGCAGACGCCCCCTATTTGCCTCTAGCCTGTCCATGTCTCCTTAGGCCTGTCCCAACACCGACTTCTCGGGATGTACCCCTCAGGCAAGCTCACCTTCTGCTCCTCTGTGGAAACCCGCCAGTGGCCCTGCCCTCAACCTTCAGCACCAGAACTGTCAGCCTGAGGGGAAAGGCTCTCAGCTAACAAGGGCAGGCAGGTCCTGGGGGGCAGGGCATGTGTGGTCAGGGGAGCAGAGACAGGAGTGCTGCCCCGAGGTGCAGCAGTGGTGAGTGCACAGCAGGAGGCAGGCTGCCCAGAGCAGAAGCCTGGGGGCCGCAGGGTGGGCTCCTCTCCTCACGCTGTGCCCCAGGCATCCCTGGGCCCGCTCTCTCCAGCTGCTGCCCTCCCTTAGCCACCACGGTGAGTGTGCCACGTGCCAAGGGCACATCTGAAGCGCATCCTGTCGCCTAACACAGGAACATGGGAGAACTTTCCTGCTCAGGCATCCGTAGCTGAGCACTTGACACGTGGCAGCTACACGCCACTAGAGTAGAACAGATGTGATAGAGGTGGGGGTGGAGAGATGGGCTCATGAGCCCCAGACCCACCTGGGATCACTGGGTTGGGAGGACTTCCTGCCAGCAGTGCCAGTTCACAGATCTCCTCTAACAAACCCCAGTTATGGCCCGAGTCTTGGCTTCTTTGGACCCAACGCACTATGGTGTTTTATAATGACTCACTCAGTGAAAAAAAACCAGAGTTTTATTTCCCTCCAAATCAAAGATGGGCCCTTGGTTTTGGCTTCTTGATTTATTAAGATTGACAGGTTGAAATGCTCCTGGGTAATTAATTAGTGCCTTTTCTCTTCTTTGCTCAGAGCCTCTCAACATTAAGGTGACTCCTCTCCACAGACTCATGGAGGGGCAGGGTATTTAGGAAGAGCATGCTGGTTTCTAAAGTCACAGTTATTTGTTTCCTACATCGGAAAATAGTGCCCATGTCACGTTGCCTAACATAATGCACTTTAGATTCAAGAAGAAACGGTAGGCGTGGCCTCGGGCAGGTATGAAGGTCACTCGACTGTCCAGCAGACTTGGGTCGGCTCCCACCGAGGGCCAGGAACTCTCCTTGGAATTGTATTTGAAGAAACAAAACAGGGAGTGGGGTCAGGAGGGGCGGCACAGGGACCCATGCAGACAGCAGGGGCTAAGTGGGCAGCTCATCTGGGAGTGGTAGGAACCTCCAGGGACCCTGGGGAAGGCGACCTGAATCATCCTGGAAAACAAGACCACGGATGGCCGGGGAGGATGGGGCGGCCAGTGCTGGTTACACGCATGGGGCGTGGAGCAGCGCGGCGGGTGCTAAGGTCTGGGGACGGAAACCAACTGCGCATCGCTCCTCATTAGAGGACTGGGGCATGAAAGGAGAGGACTCGGGCCAGGCCCAGAGTCGGGTCCACCTTACAGACACGGGAACGTTATTAAGGAGTTTTTAACATTTAAAACTGGTCTGGGAAGATTGTTCCAACAGCAGCTCGGAGGAGGCGAAGGGTTGAGATCCCACGAGCTCAATGTGCTGCCCGGGGCCGAGGAGACGGGTGCGTGAGGTACGGGGAGTCCTGGGACTGGGCCACCAGCGCCCTGTGTCTTCTCAGCACAGCCCTGTTCTGATGACTGCTGCGTCCTGCAGGTGTGGTCTGGCTGGTGGCGGTCATCGTAGGATCACCCATGTGGCACGTGCAGCAGCTGCAGGTACACTCGGGACCGGGCTGATGACCGGTTATTGAACCACTTCTCACCCTCTTGACTGTAGCCCTTTTCCCTCCTTCGAGAGCATTGCAGCAGATGTGTGGCCTCAGTTATTTCACAGGAAGTCATTTAACTGGAGTAAAACAAGACTCCCCCGCTGTTTATCCAGCTGATCTTGATATTGTCAAGACTTTCATGCTTAAAATGAGTGTTTTTAAATTTTGGAGACCACTTTAGGGCTTTCACAGCAAGGTGGGCACACTGTGTCTCTCCATGTCAGGCTGCATTTTGAGAGTTCCATGATTGCTTTAGATTTTTCTTATATTTCTAAGTGATATGAAAACTTGTTTTTAAGATTCTCTGCTTGGTTCTTTCTTACCCACCTTCGTGAGTTCTTTCTTACCTTCCTCTGATCATCGACAAATTGAAGCCTGGGCTTCAGTCAAGGGGGCACCGTGTTCTTTGCAGGTGGCCCAGCCTGTCCTCTGGCTGTGCCTTAGCGTGACCTGCACAGGGAACCTGGCACAGAGCAGGCTCCAGGGACAGGATGTCCACATACCACACACCACGACAGTGTTTAAAGGACATGCCCTCTGTACTGTTAAGAACAGACGTGAGCGAATGTGTGATGTTAGGCATGTCACATCGCCAGCGAGGGTGTCAAAGGGCCCCGAGGTAGTGGCCCAACTCAACAGCAGCGGAGTGCTTGCAGGCATGTCGTAGAGGAGCTCGCTGGGTGAGCTGGACTCTGCAGGCGAGAGCACGAGGCAGCTCTGTCCCATCTCCTGCTGCCCAAGGGGGGACCCTCCGGGCACTCAGATAATACGTTCCTCTGGCCACTTTCAGTCCCTTGTCAAACGTCCAGTCCAGAGGCAGTCACGTCAACTCATACTTGCAGTCGGCTGAAACGTTGCCTTTCCCTCAGCTTGAAATGCCTGTAGGCCCAGCCGTGAGGGGCTGTGGTCAGCGCCTCCTCTGCTGGCCTCTTGTCTCTCTGTGCCCTTCCCAACCGACTGGGCCACCTCTCTCTCCTCAGGAGCCCATGAGGACAGTGGTGAGTGCCCGAGCAGATGTCCTCTGGAGGTGGTGCCCTCTGGGGACAGCTGGGCCCACGGCTGACTCTTGCTCCCTGGGTCTCCCCAGGATCACAGCACACAGGCTTCCAAAGGCTGCACTGTCCAGCCCGCTGCTCAGGAAGAGCCCTCAGTGGCCACACTCCTTGGGCCACCAGCACCTGATGCTGACCCCACCCTTACCTCCAGCAGGGAACTCATGTGGATAGACCCTGGGTGACTCAGTCTAGCTGCAGTCAGGGGAATGACAGCTCTTCCCCGCGGGGCCAAGCCCTCCCTGGGAAGCCAGTGAGGAAAGGCTTATGGAGGTGCACACTTCAGAGGTTTCCTTCTAACAGCTCTGTTGCTTTGGGTCTGAGGCGAGGCGGAGCATCGTGCTGTGATGTGGCCAAGGGAGCCTGCCCCCTCTTGGAAGCCAGGAAGCAGAGCAAGAGCAGGGACAAGATGCAGTCCCAAGGGCACTGAGGACCCACCCCTTGCAGCTAGGAGCCTCCTCCACAGATCATCTCCCAGTAATCCATCCTGCTCTGAATACCTCAGTGGCTTGATCCACTGAGGATGTCGGGCCCTCAGGGTCTGGTCCCTTCCCCAAAGCCACCTCTGGTCATTGCTGCAGTGGGCCACCCTACGCACATGAGCCTTTGGGGGACATTCCAGGTCCAAATCCTATCTTGGGGTCCATTTCTAGCCCATAGGGGAACAAAACCCCAGATCTATCAATCTCTTAAATAAAATTATTTTATTGTGTACTCTGAATGTATTTTAAATACATGTCATTTCTTTAGTTTGAGAAAATGTGTGCTGTGTAATCTGATTGGCAGAGCCACCCCGTCAAACAGATCAGCCGGGTCAGACTTGCTTCCTGTCAGGAAAAAGGCCTATTTCCTTCTAGAGATGCCGTCAGTGCATTGGAAGGGCCACCTTGCTGCTGAGCTCCAGCGGCAAGGGCTCGGGAGCCCGGGAGGCTGGTGTCCGTGGGTGCGGGCAGCACCTGCCCCAGCACTGTCCTGGCCTTCTGGGTCTTGCCGTCCAGCTACCTCTCAGGAGTGATTCTTCCAGTTTCCAGGACATGGAAACAAGGAGGTGATTGAATCAGTTGCCATCCCTCTGTCCCTCCGCTGTGATGTGTGAAGTCACCACATCCTAACACTCGCCAAAATACCTTTGCCCCGAATGCCAGGCTTTACCCTGAACAGAAATACGCTTCAATGGGGAAGCGGGGTCCTGGCACGGGCTGTGCCGCCTGGCCCAGGGCTTCACTGACGGCCACAGTTGGAACTCTGTCCTTGAATAGGGTGGGAGATAGGACGTTTGTCGGGTGGGAGAAGGGTGATTATGGAAGAGGAGGTGGGAATGTGAGCCCAGCACGTCCCAGCGCCAGGACCAGCCAGAGCCGTGGAGGGTCTGATACTGGTGGTACTAGGTCCACCCAGGTGTGCTGTGGGAAAGCCTGGGCTTGTCCCCAGAGCGGCAGGGACCTGTGTGGAGGTCACCAGTTTCATATGCAGCTGTGGGATGTGTTGGGACGTGCCCCCCTTGGCCCTGTAGGGTCTCTTTACCTGAGTCAAAGTGAGTTTCCTCTTCATATCCTATTCCCGGGGAGGTTGCACTTGGAATTTTTTCCCCACCATGTGTCACTGTTCCTCATTGTATTTCCACACCCCCTGGATCAGAACTTGAAGTTTCTTACCTTTTCAGCTGATGTTAACGATTAGATAGAATTTGCTGGAATGGAAGCAGAATATGCCTGATACCCAAGTTTTCATCTGGAACACTCCAGCATGATTGAAGTGTTTTTGGTAGTTGGATAAATTCCCTCATTTTTATTGCTGTCACACAGATACGACTTTCAAATATGTCATGAACGGGCCAAATAGTTGGTCCTGGAAATAGTCCCTCTGAGTCACCATTTGTTGTTGTCATGGTTGCTGATGACATTTTGAACGTACAAGAGGAGTCCAAACAAATACAATCTGATGGGCTTTGAATCCCATTTCTCTTTCATCTCAGAATTGACCATTTGCCCTTTTGATACATTTCCCAGCAACCTGACCACTCCACTATGAGGCTGCAGGAAAAAATGTGGCTCTCAGGATCTCTTGCTAGGAAGAAGCCTGAGGTCTGTTTCCTCAACCACTAAGAGAGAAAAGTCTAACTGATTAGTGAATATTGAGCTAGCTGGCATCTAATACAAAATGTTTTCAACATATACTTTATTAATTGTGCTTTTCCAGCCAACTGGAAACTTGTGGCCAGTGGAAATAAAAGTTGAGGGAGATAACAATGAAAATAAAAGCATAAAACTCTTAAGAACATAAGCAGTTGTGTGGAAAATATAACCAAGTAGCAGTTGAAAAGTGCTTCCTGGGGCCATGCACAGCGGGGCGGGCAGAGAGGCTGGGCAGGGCTGCGTGGGGCTGTGGGCTCTCGGCCTGCTGGGGTGCTGACTGCTGGTCCTCCTGACCGTGTCGTTTTTCGTAAAGATCAAGTATGACTTCCTGTACGACAAAGAGCACGTGTGCTGCCTGGAGGAGTGGGCCAGCCCCGCGCACCGGAAGGCCTACACCACCGCCATCCTGCTGGTGCTCTTCCTGCTGCCCCTCCTGCTCATGCTGGCCCTCTACGGCAAGATCGGCTACGAGCTTTGGATCAAGAAAAGGGTGGGGGACGGTTCCGTGCTTGGCAGTATTCACGGGAAGGAAATGTCCAAGATCGCCAGGTGGGTCCCAGGAAATGTTCCTCTCTAAGTACTTGTACTCAGTTATGCTGGAGGTGGGACATTTGCTAGGGATCCCGGAACCCCTGGGTGATTTAGTCAAAGCATTATTCTTAATTCAAATGTAGAGCGTGGCTGGACTGTAAACCCTGAGGTTTTATGAGATGATGTGTGAGGCAGATGAGCAAAATCTCCAGCTCTGAGATCAAACCCAGCACTCTGGCTGTGGACAGAGACGTCCCTGGGACTGGGAACATTGTTACACTTTTCTCTATGTGTGAAGACGGCTTGGTCCCAGCTAAGGGCTGGTGCCAGGGGGCTCTGCTCTGAGACTTGCCAGCTGTGATGAAGACCAGCACCATGGAGAGAGGGCCCTGCTTGCCTCATACGTCTGAGGGGCCTGACACCCCATCCAGTCCCCCTCATGTTACTCAGATACATGCAACAACATGCATGAAGATCCTTTGAAACTGGAGCACGTTATTTTTAAAAATTAGTATTACTGATATTTTATTTGTACCTAAAGTCTGTACTTCCTGATATTATTCGCTAGTAACAATTTTTTAAAAATATTTTTTAGTTGTACGTGGACACGGTGTCTCCATTTTGTTTACTTATTTTTATGTGGCGCTGAGAGTCTAACCCAGTGCGCCGCACGTGTGAGGCAAGTGCTCTGCCACTGAGCCACAACCTCAGACTCGCTAATAACAATTTTAAAACACAGTTTATTGCTATGGTACGTGCAGTCCGTAGGATTTGCTTTGTCATTGATACTTTATGAGGACTAGATGATAAGCCCTAAGAGGAGCCGCCCAGTGATTGCACCAGCTTCCACCAGGCCGGGTGTGCAGTGCCCTCTAGTGCCCATCTGCGAGAAGAACTTGTTCCCTAGACATAATGAAGGGTGGCATTTTTTTGTTCTGTCCTTGAGGCTCACACATTTCATAAATGTTAACATTTTACTATTGTGGGTGTGAATGCTTTTCAGCATAGAGTGAGTAAAAGCGTAGCCACTAAGGTTAGACTGCCTAAATTCAAACCCCAATTCCACACACCCCGCCCTTTGGCCAAAGGATTCCAGCTTCTCTGTGTCTCTTGCGGCATCTGCCCAGGGGCTTGTCGGGAAGGTGAGTGGCACATTCTTGCCACCCACCAGCGGAGCACCAGCCCACAGTGAGCACAGGCATGAGGGGTGCCATCAGCAGGTCACCTTTGCCGGGGCAGAATGACCAACCCGTGTTTCCCTGTGGGTCTAGGAGGAAGAAGCGAGCCGTCATCATGATGGTGACGGTGGTGGCCCTCTTTGCCGTGTGCTGGGCGCCGTTCCACATTGTCCACATGATGAATGAGTACAGTGAGTATTTTGCTGGTCAAAGGGGTTTCTCGTTCCTGGGCTGCCAATGGGCCAGGAGTGGCTGGGCTGTGTTCTCTCTGCTTGGACAATCAAATGCCAAGTGTGGAATGCAGCTCCTTTCTGCTAAGGACTGCCAGTCAGTATGTGGCCGGCAGTTAGGCACAGCTATGACCAGTTGTCCACGATCTCAGAGGACAAAGAGGAGCTTTGCGACTCTTCTCCCCTGTGACCTCTTCTTTTCTCCCTGTTTAACATGGGCGAGCCTGGCACCTCACAGGTCTTCTTTATTTAGAACCAGCCTTTGTGGCACAGTGTGGTGAGGCCGAGGATTTCAGCCAGACCCTCAGCGAGTCCTCCCTGGCAACCCAGGGCCCAACGTGGGTCTCGGTGTGATTGTGTTCCTGGAACATCAGCGAACATTCCAGGTGCTTCTAGTTGGCAGGACCCCAGGAGCACTGGGTCGAATGATTGTCCCTGAGCTATACACTGGGCACCAGGCTACGCACATAGAGCTGCTTCCTAAGAATGCAGCCTTGTCCCAAAGGCCATTTATTCAGATACCAGGTGCCTCCCCAAGTGCTCTTGAGACGTCGCATGCCTCTAACCACTTGTGAAATGTAAGCTTGTGGTGAAGACAGGCACGAGCAGCAGTCTGTTTTATTCTTGATAAAACAACAAGTATTGTAAAGAATTGCTTTATTTCAGGTAATTTTGAAAAGGACTACGATGAGGTCACCGTCAAGATGGTCTTTGCTATCGTGCAGATCATCGGCTTTTCCAACTCCATCTGCAATCCTATCGTTTACGCGTTTATGAATGAGAACTTCAAAAAAAATTTCTTGTCTGCAATTTGCTATTGCCTAGTGAAAGAACCCTTCTCCCCAGCGCGGCGGCCTGGAAAGTCAGGGATCACGATGATGCAGAAGAAGGCAAAGCTGTCTGGGAGGCAGAACCCGGTAGAGGAGACCAAGGCAGAGGCCTTCAGTGACGGCCACATTGAGGTCAAGCTGTGCGAGCTGCCACAGGGCCCCAGGAGCCTCTTCAGTCCCAAGCTCTCGGAGAGCCCTGCTCCGGGCAGTGGGCATTAAGGGGAGCAGCTGCCGTGGGCAGGGCCACTCAGACTGTACTCTCAGGTTATTTTGAGCCAAGGTCGGAGACTTTATTTTTAAAATGATGACAAGAAGGAAACATCATTTTTTCCCAGTTAAACTTACATCGCCCATGCAGACGCAAGTTTGAAAAAGTAAAAAGTATTGAACCACGCTCATTGATCAGTACAGGGTCTTTTAGCTATCTTGTACAGAAACCTGTGCTCTTGGCTGGCCGTTTGTCCCCAGGCAGTCAATGTAATGTGACTTTCTGTGAATTGCTGAATTGAATGAAAACATGAAAGCGGCACCTTCTTCCTTGACTGCTCGGTTAATGGCTGACACCATGCTGGGATGTTTAGTGCCCTGGTGGAGTTAGGCGATGTGGTCTTTGCACATGAAGTCTGTGCCTCCAAGTCAAAGAAGATGGAGAAACAGCGAGACCCGGGGACAGCCGCCTGCGTTGCAGCTTCTTGTAGCTCTGGAGTGCCCACTGTCTGAGGGTGGCTGTCACCTAAACGCTCTGTCTCCCATGTTCCCGCCTGAACCGCGGGCCTGCCTCCCCAGCTGCAGTTCCTGGGAGTACCGGGCAGCAAGAGGGGAAAGGTCCCTGTCTTCTGAGCACCTCAGCTCTCGGCCTTGTCCCAGCTGCTCTTCTGTCCTGTTTCCCCTGAGGTCTGCCTGGCCCTGCACAACTCCCTCTGCTCATTTTAAAACTGGTGTCCCTGATCCAAAGAAGAGTTGGGGGTTCTATTTGTTGACAGACTAAGTATCGAGACCCATCTAACAGTCTCCACAGTGTCTCTGCCCCTTATTTTCACTAGCAGAATGGAAGGCTTTTCCTACATAGAAGAGACTTTCCACGTAATAAGTAGATGAGGAGGGTCCACACCATGCCTGAGGGATTTTTCTGTGCCCAAGACTGACCCCCAGAGCTGGGTCAGGAGGGGAAATGGAGTCCACATTTGTGTTCCTTCTCTCTGCTTCCTTGAACCAGATCCTCCTCGCTCCAGACTCCGACTCCTCCCTGTCAGGGGCCCCAGGACCACCTCATAGCCTGTCATTTCCCCTTTAAAGTCTGAGATTCCCAGAGCGCAGGAATAGCCTCATGGCCACAGTGGTTTTCTGCCCCAGTTTTGCAGCACTCATTCAGGGGAAACGGGCAGGAAGGGAAGTCCAGCGACTCTCGGGATCTTTTAGGATTTAAGCTTTAAGATTTGGGAACCAAAGAACCCAGGCCATTCAAACCTTGAGTTACCTTTAACTTTATGTGTCAAAGAATGCGTGAAAAAGAAGGTGATGGAACCATGTGGTAGAAGGAGCCCTGCCACAGAGCCACGAGGACAGTAGGCAGAGACGGGCGGGCGGCTTAGCTCGTGTGGAGGTGGATCATGGTGTAATTTATGTAAACTGCCTGTCATGCCTGCTTGCCCTGTGACAGAACACTGTCATTAAACATTAAACCATTAAAAATGGATCAGATTCACTGATGTGGGTTCTCCTACCTAAGCAGGAAATCTTCATGTGACTTTCTAAACTTGGTGTGCACATGCTCTGCACAAGCCAGTGAAGAATGGGTGGGTCAGCAGCTGTCCACCATTTAATGATTAGTTTTCTGAAATTCTTAAGCCTTGCAGAGCTTGGTCTAGAGACGTGCAGATGCTGGGTAATACCAGGCGTTCACCTCTGCTCACGCTTATGTGAGGTGGGAACAGAAGCTGTGCCGCTGCTGTCTTGCTCTGCACACACTCCCCTGGCTCTGTTAGCAAAGTTCAGAGAGGGGCCTGTTACTGAGAATTTGCTTCTGTTGGCCAAAGCTCTGGGCCCCATCTGGACCCTGAGTGGGGAGGATGGTGGGGCGGCTTGGTTTGGGAAGGGCCCCTGAACACCGCCAGATGACCACCTCTCTCCTGGCCTCCTGACCGCGCAGCGCGTCGTTCGGCCATCTTCTGCCCCTTTTCCACTTTCCACACTTGTTCCCTCTGCAGACCTCACTGTCTCCCCCCCTGGTTTTCCTCTCCCTGATGCCTGGGGTGAGAACTGAAAAGGTGTCCTGGGTCCAGGATGTGTGGTTCAAGGACAGGAAACTTGTCCTCCACATCTCGACACTGGGTGAGACATCGAGGAAAGCAGCATGAAGGTGTGTTTCACTGCTCAAACCTAGAAGCCTTTTTTTTTTTTTTGGATTTTAAATCAAGGATCACAATGGCAAAGAGAGCTGGGTATCTTTTTTTAAAATATATTTTTAGTTGTTGATGGATCTTTATTTTATTAATTTATTATTTATATGTGGTGCTGAGGATTGAACCCAGTGCCTCACGCATGCTAGGCAAGCGCCCTGCCACTGAGCCACAGCCCCAACCCTGAGAGGTGGGTATCTTCTTCTCTCCACCAAGAGCACTCCCTACACCCGCAGCCTGGCATGGGTTGTACATACTAATTCCGTAAAAGACTAATGGCTAGTTCAAGAACGATTTTAAAAAGAAGCACTCAGTGACCCTCACTTATCATAAATGACAGCAATCAAGAGAACTGGCAGTGGCCTAAGGGCAAGTATTCAGCAAACATAGACACATAGATGTCAGATATGACAGATGCACAAATGTGTCCATTTGTCTTGGCCAAGGTGGCCCATGATTCAGTGCAGATTCCACTCTTTCACACGAATGTCCTGGATTGCTGGATATCCAGTACCAAAAATGGGACTTTGATCTATAAGCTATAGACAAAAACGAATTCATTATGCACCATAGATTTAAACATAAGAGCTCAATCTATGAAATGCATAGAAGAAAATCCTTATACTCTGGGTTAAGTGGGCACTGAATGCAAAAAAAAAAAAAAAAGAAAAGAAAAGAAAAAATGGATAGAATTAACTTTGCCAAATTTTGTAACTTCTGCTGTTTGAAAGACATTGCTACGGAAATGAAAGACAAGCCACAGATTATGAGGAATTGTGTGCAAACATATCTGGTGAAGAGCATATATCCATTATTTATATTAAAAAAACCTTATAACTCGATAATACTGGCAAAATATTTGAACAAGTGCTCCACCGAAAAAGGCACACAGATCTCCAATGAGCATGTGAAAACATGCTCAATATCAGTAGTCATCAGAGACCTAGGAGATGAAATGACAAGACTCCAGCGCAGAGCCACCAGAATAGTTAAAAAGCAGAGAGGTGAAAAATTGTGCTCCAGTGGTATACAATGAATTGAAGAGCACTCTGCTGTCATGTATAACTGATTAGAACAAATAAGAAAGAGAGAGGGAAAGAGAGAATTACCATAAAATAGAACGCATTGGCAGTGTTGAGTAACTGGAATTCTCGTGTGTGGCTGGAGGGCATGGTAGATGGCTCAGCCACTTGGGAACAATTTGCTGATAAGTTGCATTTATTCGGCAGCCCAGGAATTCTATACCTGGGTATTCTTCCAAGAGTAATTAAAACATATATTCATAAAAATGCCCAGACATAAGTGTTCATAACAGTTTAATTCATAATAAAAAAAATCTGGAACCAAACCAAACGTGTATCAGCTGGTAGATGGTAAACAAGTTGCGACACGGTTGTCCGACAGCTGCGCGGCACTCAGCAACACGGAGGTGGCTACTGGTGCCTGGTACGTGCAGCGTCAATTTCAAAAGCATTGTGCTAGTGAAAGCGGTCCCACAAGAAAGACCAGACACTCCATGTGTGCATTTCCATGGAATTCCAGAGGAGACAAAGGGAAAGGGGCGGAAAATAGGCAGGGGGCCCCACTAGGAGCTGGCGAAGGTCAGGCAATTGAAAACGAGGAGCGGGACGGGCTGTTTTGGATCATAGAGAACGATCATTTGATTCTGATGATGCTTACTTGACTTTATATATTTTTCAAAATTCACTGAATTTTATACTTTAGAAGGATGAAATTATCACATGCAAATGATACTTTGATTTTTCAAAGTGAGTAAATTTGACGCCTCGCGCTGCTTCCCCGACCTGGAGAGTAAGGCCCTGCTGTAGGGAAAGCCTCTGGAACCGCCTGCCACCCCCTAACCATGCAGGAGTCCACAGCTCTTGCTTCCAGGTGAGCAACAGCCTGGCGCTGCCCCCAAGGGCTAGTGCTGCGGCAGGTGTCCCCGTCCCAGATTGCCTGACTCCCTAATCCAACCTCCATGAAACCCTGTGGGTGTGACCCGTGACAGTAGGCCACCATAGACCTCAGAAGTGGCCGGATGCCATGTGGTGCTGGCCCTGGGTCCTGGCCTGTGGCTCCCCATGGCCATAGGTGCACTTGGTGCAGCTGCTGGTCAGGGGAATGTGATGAGCCCAGCAGAGGAGAGTCAGCAGGGAGCACACGGCACAGGGTCCAGCAGTGCAGAGCCCGCCGTCTTGCCCGGGGTTGTGTTTGCTGTCCCCTCATGATACAGTCCTCATAAAGGCCGAGCCTGCCTGGATAGTCTCCAGAGGGTCCTCTTGGCCCAGGGTATTTGTGACATCGTGTTACTTACATCTGATCAGCAAAAGGAAAAAAAAGGGGGGGCGGGGAGATTCTGCTCTGGAAGGACACATGCCCAGAGCATGAGAGTGCGGAGACAAGACTTGAGAGACCGAGAGGATGGCTCCCTGGGGAGGTGGTCAGGGGTCAGGCACACCTTCAAGTAAGTCATCAAGCTTTGCACCTTGGACTCCTGCCACTGATCAACAATCCCAAGCCCTTGGGGTCTGGAGGCTTTTACTCTGCTCTGGGGGTACGGCTTTGACCTTCCATGGGTGGTGTGGCAGGGTGCTGGCTTTGAGTGTGTCCCAAAGTGAGGAAGCGGGCTGTGGCATGTGGCTGTGTCCATGTGGCCCAGAAGACCCAGGTTGTAGCACATGAGAAAGCCTGTCCCTTGGATCAGATGACCCGTGAGGCCCTCTAGTCCTAAGACATCTGTGTAGATAAGGGTGCGACTTGGGGCCTCTGGTGGCCCCCGTGTGAGGAGCTGCAGCACAGGGGCTCCACTCCTGGAGCAAGCAGCACCATCTGCTGCCAACAGCTATCCGCTGTCCAGTGGGGCCAGGTGGAGGCCACTGCCCTCTCCAGTGCTCGGCAGCCAGAACATCTTGTCACTGTCACTATTATTAGTATTAGTGATGAATGGAAGTGGGTCCTCCAGGATACCCAGAGCAGCCTCTCTCAAATATACACTTTCCTATTCTTAAAGGACATTACACATTTTGGAAAATCCTGAGTAATGGAGGAGCGAGAATAAAATAAAGTGATAGAAAACTCCTGCAGACTAATCAAATAATTTAAGGTAGCCAAAGAGAACTTAGAAATGAAACCTATTCTCATAGAGCCTGAGAGTCTGCTCTTATAAAATCATGATAAAGTATGCTATGAAAGGAAGAACTGGATTAATAAAGCCCTTGGCAGTTAAGAGCAGATTGCCAGGTTACTCGTCTTTATCTCCCAAGTGCTGGAGGAGCCTCCGCCAACTTCTCCAGAGGTGTTTTGCACTGTGGGCAGGGCAGCCGCTGGGGCCTGAGCGCTGTTCAGAGTGCAGGTCACACACCGGAGCTTTCCGGGAGTGACCTGAGGGCAGGTTCACAAAGGGGCCATTTACAGAGAAGTGAGCAGGGTGCAGAAAGGCAGACGCTTAGCAGGGGCCTGGCCTTTGGTGACAGCAAGACGCCGTTGCCACCCCAGACCCAACGGGGAGACAGGCAGCCCACATTCTGTCTACCACACAGGGAGATGGCTCAGAAAATGTAAAAATATGGACAGTTCCTTAAATACTGAATCTTGGAAGAGATTCAGCTCTGTATTTGACCCCATCCTTATGACATGGGCTCAGGTTCAGGAATGAATTGCTGGGGACACGAATGTTGTCCCGAACCAGGGAAATGACACTTGGGTTATTTCTTGGGCAGTCTTAGTGTCCAGCCTTTCCCAAAGACACTGCATTCTTAAAGGTCATCTGCAAGGCCCAGAGCCCCAAATTTAAAACTAGTCTCCTCGCTCGTTCAGAGCCACAGGAGGACAAGTGTCCCAGCAGCTCAGCCACACCCAGGCTCCAGCTGGAACAATAACTGAAGATGACCCTCAGTCCCGAGTATGCACGCCAGTCTGCCCTACCATGTTCTCCAGCCCACTGTGCCTGGCGACCCAGCTGACTCTTCACATCCACTCAGTCCTGTCCAGGTCAGCGGCCGCCTCCCCTCCTGTCTTCTGCTTTCTCATAAGTTTTTCCATCATTAAAAACAGAAGAGCTTCCATTTTCACAAAACACCTCTTTTTGTGCTCCCGTCTCTGCTGATCCGTATTCTGCTTACACCCCATTTTCTCTTTGGCATGGGTGGGAAATGTGGTCGGACCATAGTGCCTTGGGGGACCACTGGCCTGTGAAATCTCACTCTACCCTGGCTCACCGTCCCCTCAGGAGCCCCTTCAGCCACTCCTGGTGATTACCTTCCCCACAGGTGACCGCTCTGGGCCATTTCTGCACAATCTGACCTCCAAACACCAATTCTACCCTGAGTAGACGACTTTGCCTAAAACCATCTTATTATAATTTCTACAGGATGCTTCTTCCCTGTGTCCAGGAATCTTTACTGACAGCATTTTCCTTACCTAGAACATGACCTCTCCCCCAGACCACTGCAACCCGTGGCTGGTCTCAGCTCTCCAGTTTCTGTGGCTTCCTGCTGTCTGTCTGACTCCTCTGACACTTGCTCTGAGTATCCATGGTAACGTGCACGCCTCTCTTCCGACCCGTCCTTTGCGCTTATGTTTCAACATGTATACGCTGCCTTCTCCAGAAACTGCAAATGCCAAGGGCAGAAATCAATGAGATTATTCTCACTTTAGTGCCCTTAAGAAGCCTGCACTCGAATGTATGAATTATTATTTCAAGGGCAAAAATATTCTAACTTTTGCACATTTTATAAATGCTAGCTTTCTCATGTTCTTGAAAATTCAGAACATGTGTGATAATAAAGCTATGTGCGTACACTTGTCTTCAAACTGATCATTTAACTTTGTTCAAAGATATATCTCAGCCTATAGAACAAGCTCAGCAGCAGCCAGAGAAAATTGTCTGCCAAATCCAAATTTAGTGCATAGAAGTCATTTGGCAAATGCATATTGGTTGGATAGATAAGTAAGGAGGACAGCACCGTGGAAGACTTCATCCTCACTGGACAAGGGATTCCGCTGTCAGGGCAGTTAGCAGGACAGAGCTGCCCGAGGCCACAGGGCTGAGCCAGCTGGGGAAGCTGGAGCTGTGTGGCAGCTCTGTCCCCTTTAAATCACAAAGAGGGCACCTGCAGGGCCAGGCACAGGAGCCACCCAGGCACTACGCACACCACCAGGCAAGGTCTCCAGTCCTCTGAGAGAGGAATGAACTCACAGGAAAGTTAGAAGACGTCTGAAGAACACAGCTGCCATTAAAGTAAGGTGGTAACCCAGTCCATAGTCACCAGGCAAAATAAATGAATGGGGGACTCGAGAATTGAAATAAGCATGATTAACGTGCTCCAAGCCCGTGAGGAGTGTGTTGGCCACAGGAAGAGGAAGTGGACAGCCAAGTCAACAACCAAGTGGGCGAACTTGACATGCAAAATACAGAAGGGAATGAAAGCATTGTGAGTTGGGACCAAGGGGCAGAATGGACACAGCAAAAGAACAAGTTATTGGGTGAGAATATCAGATTAAGAGACCTCCCAAAAAGTATCAAGGAGGCTTAAGAAAATGAAAAAAAATGGTTAATGAAAAATCAGGTGAAGTAGAGTAGTGTTAAATGCACGTGCTAGACATTCCAGAAGGAAAAATTAAAAAAAGAGAGGAGGAATATTTGAATAGCTGATAGCTAAGAACTCCCCCAAACAGAAGTTAGAAAGCTCAAATGTGCGAAAACCTCAAACACACAGCATACAAAACCTACACCTAAATACATGGTAGTGAGAAGTGTAGGATCTAAGGCGAGGGGTAAGTTTGAAAAGACATCGGAGGGAGAAAAAGGAATCTCAGCCTGACGTCAGAATTCTGAACAGATAGATCAGGACCAAAAGGTAACGCAGTACAGATTTGCACGTGCTGCGGGGAATGGATTTCTGACTTAGACTTTGACACCCAGTAAGCCACCATTGAACTACGAGGCCACGGACTGGGCTGTGCCTGCCCAGAACCACCCACCTTGCTCCTGAGAGTCCTTTGCCAGGCCTCGTGTTGGGGCTGGAGGGGACTAGTAGGGTGGAGGCAGGCTGGAAGCAGGGCCGCGCCTCCCCTCGAGGGGTGCCCAGAGCAGCCTTCTCTGTGCAGCTGCAGCTCCGAGCTCCACATAGCTGGGCAGGCCTTCTGTGTTTCCTCCTCCCTTCCCCCTGGGCTGCCTGTCTCCCAGTCAGGCCTGGGAAAAGGAAAGCAGATATTCTTATTTTGTCCACTATGATTGAAGTATAAAACAGTACTTGAATTTTACATTTTAAAATTTTCAGATTTAACATGATTATAAAGATAAAATGGAAAAGAGAGAAAATAGATAAACCCATTTGTATTTGGTATTAAAGTGCAAGTGTCTTGAAATTGCAACATAACTGCACTGGATGGTGGGATTTTTCTTACTTTGCTGAAACAGTGACACTGTACTTGATGTACACATTAGGGTAGTGTGTATTTGTTAAGTGGCTGCTGTGCCAAATACACTGGGAATTTAACACAAAATAAATACTTACCCTGGGAACCCTAAATACTTACCCTATACCCTATATTGGTGTAAGGAAGGGAGAAAATTTTCAAGCAATATGTGCAAATAAGGAAAACACCCTGAAACCATGGCGGAACTGGCCAATCTGGAATGGTGTGGGGCAGGGGGACTATGCTGGAGATAGGAAAGGAGGGGAATCACAAGCCCATAAAAGAACTGGCCATAAATTAGATGAGAAAAAAGGTAAACAACCAGGCATGTTTAAAAACATATTTAATAATTTTAGTCAGCAACTAATTCATGGGATAGTGAATTTCTATGTCCTGAAATTTTTGATGGATGTATTTTTTTCTGCCTTGTATTATTTTGCTATTGTTCTGTTTCAGGAATTTTCCAGAAGTATTCTCCCCCTGTGGCTTCTTTTCCAATCTTTCTTATGGAGACATACACATAACAATCCAGCACCGTAGCCAGGTCTAACTATTGAGTACAGTCATGTAACTGAGCAGCCTCCACTCCAGCCAGTTGCTGCAGCTCTTTTGTCTTGTAAGACTGAAAAGCTATGTGCCTTAAGTAACGATGGCCCTTGCCCAGCCCCCAGCGACTACCATCCCACTTTCCATCTCTATGATTTTTATTAATTTCTGCATAGACATCAAATCCTGCAGTATTTTTCGTGACTAGCTTATTTCTTAACATCATGTTTTTGTGGTTCATCCATCTGGAAGCATATGTGAGAGTTTTCTTTCTTTCTAAGGATTAATACTAGCTGGGCGCAGTCGTGCAGGCCTGTAATCCAAGAGGCTTGGGAGTCTGAGGCAGGAGGGTTTTGAGTTCAAAGCCAGCCTCAACAATTTGGCGAGGCCCTGATCAACTCAGTGAGACCCTGTCTCTAAATAAAAAATAAAAAAGAAATGAGGATGTGGCTCAGTGGTTAAGTGCCCCTGGGTTCAATCTCCGGTACCAAAACAAAGCAAACAAACAAGGGATCAACATTAATATTATATCATAAATATTTATGATGCTCAACGTACCTGTATTTTCTTTGGTTGCTGGTGTTCCAGGTATCATATCTGAGAAATTGTTGCCTGATCCAAGGGATTTTCATTTCATTTGTTTCCTTCCCAGAGTTTCAGCAGGTGTGTGGTTTCATGCCGTGCCTTGAGTGGGTCTGCTGACAAGCTTGGGGTTCCCATGGGATGAGGGTACCGAGAGGTCCTTAGGAAGGACGGAATGGGGTCCCACGGGACGAGGGTATGGGGTGGTCGATCTGTAGAGTCACTTCACCCAGACGGCTGGTAGAACTGCTCTGCCTGAGCGAGATGCAGAACCCGTTTATTCCAGAAAGTACAACAGCTTATGTACGGTCCTCGGACCAATCATGGCCCCGAAGTTACAAAAATGGGGTGCTGCTCTGTCAGGCGCACAGTCCATTAGCACAGAATGGGGAAAGAAGGAGGGGAGGGGCTGAAGGTGTGGGGAGTGCTCCTACACAGATGTGTTTAGATATTTATTCATTTTGAGGCAGGAGTCCAAAGTCGCCCTTTGGTATGTGGATACCTGGTTATCCCAGCACCATTTACTGAATAGACTACTCATGTCCCAGTTGAATTGTCAGCACCTGCATCAACACCCACTGACCAACATGTTTGGGTGTATTTTGGGCCTCACTTCTAGTCCATGGGCATATACATTTTTATGCCAAGATGCCACTGTCTTAGTCCGTGCAATTCAGGACCCTGTCCAGGTGGGCTTGCTCAGACCAGCTCTCCCCTTTCTCTTGCTCATCATTCTCAGGATTCACTGCAGAGCATGCTGGGATGCACCGTCTGGATGAAGAGCTGGCTGGGGCCACACAGGCCTACTTCCCTCCCAGGAAAGGTGCCATCTCAGGTCAGGAAGGAGTCACCCAGCAGCACAGGCTGTGTCTCTTTGCCTGGAAGAAGATGTCCCCAAACATAGTAGTGTGAAGCTTGTCCCTGAGGCAGCTACCCCAGCAGGCTGCTGTCAGAGTCCCTCAGTGCCCTTGGCCCTTGGCCTCTGTGCTGGGCTCCAGGCTCTGGGCTCCGTGATCTAGGCTGGGCTGCAGGAGCCACCTTCAGTCACCTCCACCTGGCCTGACCAGAAGCCCCTCATGTCCTCTGCCACAATCTGGGAGGTGAAAACTCGAGCAGCCACCATCTGTGCGCAGAATGGACGGGGACGTGTTCACTCCAAACTCACGGTCTCTTTTGTTGTACCTCTTCTCTTTCACAGTTTAAAATAAATTCCTCGAAGTTAAAAATACTGATCTGCCTGCCCTTTAAATGTGAAGGTGATATTACTAGTGTACTGAATGCATACGGGTCATCGACTGTGAAGTGCTGTTTTTGGGAAATGCACTCCTTTTCCCAAATAGGCCCTGGGTCTCCAAGGTGCGCTTCCTTCCACCCATGTCCTGTAGATGGCGCCATTGCCGTGCAGTGCAAGTCAATGGCGCGAGAAACGGACCTTGATTAAGACTGCCAGGTTACTTTGAAGATCATCTGGAGCTCTGATACATGATTGGGCCGGAGCTAATTATTTTCAAGTTTGGTCTGTGGCTAGATGTGCTCAGAATATGGAGGAATAATAATTCCTAGAACCCGTCTGTGAATTACCACTTCCATTAACAGCACACTGAGACTGGTGAGTGGCCCTATTAAAGAGAGATTCCCCAGGAGGAATCCCGAGTCAGCTCTGAGGGAAGCCCCATGTCTTTCTAGGCTACTGCCGGCTCTGAGCTTTGAAGAAAATAGCTTTTGTAGCACCAGGACATCTTCAGTAGGTAGAGGTCTTTTGTTTGTTCAATTGTGCTTCAAAAAGAAAAAAAAAAAAAGTGGAAGAGTGTTTTCTATCTCTTAAACCAAGTTTCCTGACCCTACCAGCCTGAGATGAGGATGTGGTTAAGTCTGAGCCAACACTTGAGAATCTGTGTTCCTAAGTGCTCTGTAAATCCAAGGACATGATGCGTTTCAGAAGGCTGGTTTGTAGAGAAGGAACAAGAAGCTGATGCTAGAGATGAAGAAGACCGCAGGAAAGGCTCCATTCCCAGGACTCCTGACACAGTTTTAAAATCGCTGCTTTTACAAAATTGGGAATGACCCAGGGTGAGACAGGGAGATCGCATTTCAAAGCCCTAGAATCTCAATCTTTTTATCACCTTCTGGTGAAAACTAGAGCAAAATTGTTTCTTTTTCAAGTTCTTTTTTTTCCACATCTTCACTTGATGTTAGCCAAAAGATTGAGAAGGGATTTTTTCTCTGCACATTTTTTGAGCAGATAATCCTCCTGATGATACTGGACAGAAGGACAGAACATGCTTTTGGCAAAAAGTGCTAGTTCTGTGCACACAATTCTTTATCACCTCGGGCCTCTTTGGATGTGGGACATGCTGCCTACTTAGGTTTCCTGGTGCTGATAACTTTGTGACTAGATAATAAAGCATCGAGGGAATGGAGAAGGTGGTAGAAGCCCAGGCATGCCCATGTAGACTTTAAATGGACTCACGAAGAACGACCATCTCAACGTGTGGTGCACTGGTGCAGAGTGGGAAAGAAAGCAGAGACTGCAGCAGGCTTGTTTCTAACAGGGTGTTACAGTAATATGGAAAGGCAAAGCAGAAGCTTTTAGCCCAAATAGCTCAAATTTGTATACAATAAAAAAAAGCCCCTGGTCTGTAATTCTTTCATTTTTAAATGACCTAAGATGCTTCCTTCATCAACCCATTACCTTTTGTTATTGGATTTTATCTCATCTGGTAGCTTCTTGTGTTAAACATTTTGAGATCATCGTTTTAGAAGCTACGCTGGAAATGACAAGTGGCACTCTGACTGCATGTGTCCCTGAGACGCGAGGGGCTCACAGTGGTTGGGCTTCAACAGAAGCCCCTCAGGCTTTCGGCTGCCCCTGCCTTGCTCTTCACTTGGTGAGTCAGAAGCTCCTCTAGAACTTGTGTTCTCCACCCGGCCTGAGGCTGGACAAGAACTGCCTGAGCTTTGCTTATATCCTGCATCTCCTCGCACAGACTCTCAGCTTTGGTCACTGGGAAAAGTCTTTATCTCTTCATTTTCTGATGGACACCTTCATTAGGTTTAGAACTCTAGATTAATGATGTCTTGCAGCACATAGATTTGGTCAGTACAGTTTTTACTATTATTTCCCTGTTTGAAAGGTTTTCTCTTAATATTCATTTCTGGAATAATAATATCTGAATTTTTCTTTGCATTTGTCTTGCTTGGGCTCACTAAATTTGTGGCGTCTGTAGTTACAAAATTTGGAAAGCTTTTGATCATTATTTCTTCCCTGATTCTTTTTCCTGTTTTGGTTCCAACTCCTTCTCCAACTCCTTCTCCTGGGACTTTAGTTACAGGTATGTCTGACTTTTTACCTTTTATTTGTTTTGTTTTATTCTTTCCATTCTTTTTTTTTCTGTTTGTGCTTCTCAAATATTTTCTGTGGATTCATTTTAAGTCCATAAGTCCTCAACTGTATTCAGTCCTTGTTAAACCCATCAAAAATGGCCTTAATTTCACATTCTGTGCTTTCCATTTCTAGAATTGTTATTAGCTGGAGAGACAGAAACAGTAGAATGTGTAAATACGTATATGTACGTATGTATGTGTGTGATATATATGTATGTGGATAGATGGATATTGTATATATGTATATACAGTGAGGATTGGCTCACATGTTTGTGCAGGCTGGGCAGTTGGATCATCTGCCACCTGCAGGCTGGACACACAGGGAAGACCGTGTCACAATCTAGCCTGAGTTTGAAGGCCCGAGAAACAGGCAGTAGCTGCTACAACTCTCAGTGCCAGGACCAGGAGCACCATGAGGCCCCTGCCCAGCAGGCAGGCAGGACAAGTCCTTTTTCATCTGCCCCCTTTTCTGTTCTGCTGGGCCTCCAGCAGGTCAGAGGATGGCCCACAGGTCCACATAATCAAAGGCTCATCGCACCTGGAGACTCCCCGCAGCACAGCCAGTCGAGTGGATGCATACAATTAACCACCATGGAAGTATTTGGCTCTTTCAAAAAAATTTATTTTTAAAAATGCTTCAGTGCATTATAGTTACACCTAATAGTGGGGCATGTTTGGACGTGTGTATAGTGCATACAACACAGCTCTCTCCGTGCCAGTCTTCTTGTGTGAATCCCGGTTCTCTGACATAACCCTCCATCTTTCCTTCAGTCCTGTCCATATTTCCTTCTACATCCCTAACTGACCCATCGTGCTTACATCCAGGTCTTGCGGGCTGACTTCAGGGTCTGTATCGTGACTGAGCCTGTTCCTGTTGGCTACCGTGTTTCATGTCCCCTTTGAATCTATCACTTTATTCTGGGTTTTATAGCAGTTCAGAACCCCTTCTGTTTTCCACACCATTTATTTCTTATCAGGTTTGCTTTAGAAGACTTTTTGGTGGCATAGGTTTTAATACAGTTGCAGAGAATTCAAAGTTCTATTTTAAGTGGTTGGAAATTCATACTTTAAAGCGATGTTGTAAGAAGCTGCAGTGCTATGCTGTGGCCTCTGTGGCTGCAGGGACCTTGAAATCTAAGGGGTTCTCTTGCTTCACCCAGATTGGAGCTTATTTCTAAGGAATAGTTTCAGTAATCTCTGCCTCCACTTCTCTGTGTAGCATTTCTATTGCTAGGGAAAAGAGTATTTTACTGTATATTTTCAAAAAGGAGAAGAAAAGATCTAAATCAAACAGAATCCATGTCCTTCCCCAATTCATGAACCTCTTTCCCGTGTTCTCATTTTATTATTTTTATTCTCTCACCATTTCACAGCCTTAAGAGATACACATGTATTATTTGCAAGTGCACTGACATCGAAACTGTTTATTTTGTAATGAACTCAATTTTCTCCTAAAAGGCTAGGATGTTATGTGTGTTTGCATTTAAAGAGCCCGAGATAAGCATTACTTGAGAAACATCTAATTCTAGGGCAGAAAGTGGTAAATCTAGAGCTTTGTAAAGCTTTTGGGATGTTAATCTTTCAGGACAATCCTTAGACTGTGAGATTGTAGGACAAATGAGGCCAATGAGCCCAGGAGGTTAGTGCGTTCCTGAGCTGTGGCTCAGCTCAGCGGGCAGAGCCGGGGCCAGGACCCAGCTCCTCAGTGCCAGTCCAGGGCAGGCGGGGGATGAAGGGAGGTGCTCAGTGAGGAGTTACCTGGGCACATGAAAGTGAGAGAGGCAAGTGCGTTAAACATGGCCCTCAAGTTTGGAAATGGGGTTAAATGAAGCTTCTAAGGAGAAGACGTAAACACCTACTAGGAAGGATAAGGTAGTGGTGGAAATCAAGGGTGACCTGAGGGGAGGCTCCAGGCAAGCAATTTCCTGCTACCAACGGGATCACTCATGTTCATGTACAATTGACAAGATAAAAACTGTCTGCACTTACAGCATGTAGCATGGTGTTCCGAGGTATGTATACCTGGTGAAATTACTAAAGCAAGTTAATCAGTAAATCCGTCACCTTATTTACTTATTTGTTTACTTTGTGGTCAGAACTTTTAAGGCACCGTGTTATCCTGTGCTACACAATGCTACACGATCAATCTCTAGACTCATTCATCTTGTCTAACCGACGTTTTTCATCTTTGCCAATCTCTCCTGCTTCCACCTGACCCCTCCTCCTGCTCCCGGCCCACGGTAACTACATTCTGCTTTTTCAGATTCCACGTGGAAGTGACATCGTGCAGTACTGTTCTTTCTGCTCCTGGAAGGTCCTCCAAGTTCATGAATATTGTTTCAAATGACAATATTTCCTTTGGTTTTAAGGCTGAAAAGTATGCCATGGAAAAAGTATTTTTTTATTGACGATATCATCTGGCCCTTTGCTGGCCTCCAGGGTTTCTGCTGAAAACATGATGATAGCTTTACGGAGTTCTCTTGCATGTCACGAGCTCTCCTGTGTTCAGTCTCTCTTTAACTTTTAGAAATTATTGTCATGTGTCTTGGCAAAGATGTGTTTATACTTAGTCTGTCTGGGGTCTGGGGTTTCATAGATCTGGATGCACATTTCCCTTTTCTGATTGGAAGATTTTCTGCCATTATTTCTGCTCCTTTGCTTTCTATACCCCTCTCAGATACCCATAATGTTTGTGTCGGGTTATTTGATGACCTAAAGATCTGTAGGCTTTCTTCATTTTTTCCTCCATTCATTCTATTTTTTAAAATTTTTGTATTTGTTGTTATTTCTCTGATTGGGTAATTTTTAATAATCTGTTTTCAAGTTCACTGATTCTTTTCCTTAATCAAGTCTGCTATTAAAGTTCTATTTGGTATTTTTCAATTCAGTCATTTTGTTCTTTAGTTCCAAAATTTCTGGTTTTTTAAAAATAAATCTTATCTCTTTGTTGAATTTATACTTTTATTTGCATATTTTTTCCTGATTACTTTTTTTAAACCTTCATTCTGTGTTTTCTTACAGCTCATTGGCCTTGCTTAAGATGATTGTTTTGAATTTTTGTCAGACAGATAGTAGAGTTTCGTTTATTTATTTTTTATTTTCTAAAATTGTGAGTGTGTGTGTGTGCATGCGTGCATGTATGTGTGTGTGTGTGAGTGTGTGTGCATGCATGTGTGTGCGTGTGTGTGAGAGTGTGTGTGCACATGTGTGCATGTGTGCGTGAGTGTGTGTGCATGCGTGTGTGTGCGTGTGTGTGAATGAGAGAGAGTGTGTGCGTGCATGTGTGTGCGTGCATGTGTGGTGCTGGACATTGGCCCCAGGGCCTTGAACGTGCTGTGCGAGAGCTGCACTGCTGAGCTCCCTACCCACCATCCCCTCCACTGTCCCTCGGTTGGTGTCACGTGTCCCTGATGACTTGTGACCCTTTGGCATTTCCCTGGCGTCTTTGCGTCTGAGGAACGAGGCACCTCTTTCATTCTTTACAGACTAGTTTGGAAGCAAAGCCTTTTGTTACTAAGCCCATTTAGAGACTCCGGGTGGGCCATTTGGCAGGTACCATGGGAATGCTTGCTGCTGGAGTCATTGGCTGGGTTGGCCTGGTGCCTGGGTCAGTGGATGGGTGGGCCTGGCAACTGTCCCCAGGGGCTGGCCTAATGCCTGAGTCTACTGGAGTAGGCTTGTTCTTTGAGCCTGTGGGGCACGACTGGGATCTGGGTATGTGGGGACAGATCTGGAGCCCATGTCCACAAGGGCTAGCCAGAAGCAAAAGCCCAGGCAGGTCAACTTGCTGCTGGAGCAGGCCTTGAAGGGTTCCTGGCCTGGGAATGGTCCTGGTATCTGGGTCCATAAGAATGTGTCTGACCTTGAGTGTGAGTCAGTAAGAGAAGGCTTATGGCATGGATTTGAAGGGACTGGCCCATTTCCAGAGTCCACTGGAGTGGTTCTGGACCCTGGGTCCATTAGAGTGGTCCTGGATTCTGAGTCCACTGTAAGTCTGATTCTTGGGTTCACAGGAATCTGGACCTGTGTGCTGGATGCTGTGTCTGTGGAGGCTGGGTTGGAGGCTGGATCTGAGGGTGCTGGCTGGAGCCAGGGCCTGCTAGTGCCTCCGGCTGCAGGAGCTGACCTGGAGCCTGGGACTGCAGGTTCTCGCCTGGTCTCCAGAGCCACATAGATCAGCCTGGAGCTGGGGTCAATGGGTGCTGGCCTAGTACTATGGTAGGTTGGAGCCTGGTGCAGTGGGTACTGGCCTGAGGCCAGGTTTCGAGCCTCAGGTACACCTGGAACCTGAGTCTGCTGGGGTTAGCCCTACGCCTTGACACTGGGGCCTTCCTGGATTTGGGGTGTGCCTGGAGCCTGGGACCACAGGTGTTGGGCCCGAGTCTGCACGGAGCCTGTGCCTAGCCCTGGGGCAGGCCTGAGGCCTGGGGCTGTGGGGGAAGACGGGTGCCAGGTCTCAAGATGGCAGGCTGTGCTGGGGTGCATGGCGATGTTGGGAGCTGGTATCACTCCCCTTCCCCACGTGGAGGGTCTCTCTCTTGTGCCGTACTGCACAGGCTTGAAGGGTGGGTGACATGGGTACCAAGAAACTTCCCTTCCTGCCCTTTAGTGCCTTTTTGCTTATCTCTGTGCTATACCTGAGTGCTGACGTCTCTTACCTGGATTCCTGAGCACTTGTGAGGTTTTTGTGTGTGGATACCTGTTCATATTGGTGTCCCTGCAACAGGATGGGCTCTGAAAAGTCCCGGCCACCATCTTGTGTTGGCCATGCATCATGGTCACCTGGACTATGTCCTTGGCACGTTTGAGAGGGTTTCCATGACCCTCTTTGTTCCCCAGTGCTGACAACCTTGTCTTATGTGGAATCTTAAAGTACCTTGTATCTTAAATCCAAATGATTTGTCTTGATATCCATAGAATTGGGGTCAGAGACACTGTGTGGACTTGGGTCTATCTCTGGCTGCAGGAGAGGAAGTCTCTGGCTCATGGACATAGATGGCACCTGATACAGGACAGCGTGTTGCTTACCTGTGTGTCTGGCTGTGGTGAGACGTTTGTGGTGTACACTGCTGTTTCCAGAGCCCTCTTCTCCTGAAGCATGAACTCCTGGAGGTCAGCGACAGGTCTGCCATCCTCTGCACTTCCACCACCTGCTGCGTGCCTGGAACACAGTGCCGCTCGCTGAGCTTTGGTGCCTGGAGCACGGAGCCACTGGCTGAGCTTTGGTGCCTGGAGCACGGAGCCACTGGCTGAGCTTTGGTGCCTGGAGCACGGAGCCACTGGCTGAGCTTTGGTGCCTGGAGCACGGAGCCACTGGCTGAGCTTTGGTGCCTGGAGCACGGAGCCACTGGCTGAGCTTTGGTGCCTGGAACACGGAGCCACTGGCTGAGCTTTGGTGCCTGGAACATGGTGCCGCTCACTGAGCTTTGGTTTTGGGCACTGGAACATGAAGGATAGGAGAGTGAAGAACCGTCTTTACATGACGTCGTGATGCTGAACTGCGGACACACCACTGTTCAAAGAACCCCACTTGTCATCAGGACTAGGAAGGGGGATGTCTGATGCACGTGGACACTCTTGATCACAGACAATTCCTGAGACGTTGCTTCCCCAAAATAACTTTCCAACTATGTGAGCTTTTTTCATGATTTGAGTCCTCTGTTAGTTGGAAGGACCAGATTCAGAAGCAAAGGCAGAGGGGTTCGTGCATAGCTACCTTCTCATCTCTCCCCTGGGTCAACACCAGTCTGGGAAGACTGCCCAGAGGAGCTAACTTTTAGTAAGACAAAGGGTAGGTTGAAGTCCAGAAAGAAAAGTGCACCCGGAGCTGTGACTGAGGGCTTCCTCGTCCGCATGGCAGAGGTGGAGTCCCAGCAGTGGCGGGTGGGCTGCACGGAGGACTTGACCCCAGCCCCAGGGCTCGGCGGGGGCCTGCAGGTTTCCCCGCAGGAGTCATTCCTACACACCCTGACTGATCTAAGACCCGAATGGAGGCAGAAATCACACTGCAGTTCATGCTGCTGAAACAGGGACTGTCCCTGCCAGGTCTAACCTGTCCTAAGAGGAGGTTATTCATCGCTCCTGGACATTTGACAGCCCCTTCATTCTCCTGTTTCTGTGATGCATTGCGACGCAAAGTATAAATTTTGAAGAAAAAAAAAAGTCCAAATCAGAACTGTCCTGGTTTTTAAAAGGTGGCTGTTAAAACGACCTTCAGAGCAGATCCAGCAGCACCCGCGGACCCTGTGCCTCCAGGGTCCACGGAGGGAGCTGTGGCTGTGGGCGGGAGGCTGAGAATGTTCTAAATGACCAAAAGACGCTTGCCCCCGGGGGGGAATGAGCCAGAAGTCTTTGATTTTAAGTCATTTTGTTTGTTTCCTGGAACGTGGCCCTCTCTTTAGAGCTCAGAGCTCTGCTGAGGGTGGCAGGGGTAGCGCCAGGAGCCCCAAGACCTGGAAAGGAAAGGACAAGCCATCCAACTCGGCTCCTTGCAACTGGAGGTTGGGGAAATGTGCCTGGGCGGGGTGAGGTGGCCCTGACCAGAACACCTGTGAGTCCTCCAGGGCCAGGGCAGGGACCTGAGCTGGTGACTCAGGTTCCTGACCTGGGCTGGCTCTCGCACAGGCCTGCCCAAAACAGCCCCTGGACCCCGTCCTGAGAAGGGCTTGAGCCCGTGGCTGAGCACATAGGCGTGGCCCTGAAGCCCATGTGGCCACTGTTGTGCCCAGGCGGGATCTAGGCCATCAGGGACACCCCGCAGCAGTCCAGCAGCAGCCACCAGAATATACAGGGCCTAACCGCCGGGCAGTGGACCCTGCCTGGTGGCGGAAGGAGGCCTTGATTAATGAGAACACAGAGGAGAGATGGGGACACATGTGCCTCCTACTTGGCCAGTGATTACTGATCAAACTGCAGTGGCCATGTCCTGGGCCACTGTGCACCTTGACACTGGTGTAAAGAAGGTGAGCCATGCCCCTGTCCACAGGGGTCACTGCTGACTGGCAGAGCCTGTGGGAGTCTAGGATTCGGGGTGCATGGAGGCACTGGTTGAGGGTCAGTTATAATCAGACTCATGTAGTGTCCACTGGGTGCCAGCTTTACCGCCAGGGCTTAGCGTCTGCGAGCTCACCGAGCGTCACGGTGGTGCTGGCATCTTCATTTCAAGCCAGAGAACGTGGGAACGTGCCAGAGGTCACACAGCAGCCAAGAAAGGAGCAGCACAAACCTGTAGGAGCTTCCAGAGTCCATGCTCCTAACTATCCCATTCGGCTGCCACACCTGAGGGCTTCAGGATCCAGAGCACATGACGGCAAAACCCGCGTATCATAGAGACCTGCCGAAGGTCGACTTAAAACCTAGAATCAAGGCAGCCATCACTTTGCAACAACTGGAATGATCTGTGACCCTAACAGCCAGCGAGGTCTGAAGGGAGAGAAGCATGAGCCCCCCAGGAGCCAAGCAGGTGCGGGCAGGAAGGCACAGCTGCCCACTGGACCTGATGGGCCCACCTGGACTGGGAGAGCTTGCAAGAGACCGCAGAGCTAGCCACGTGGTAGGACCCAAAGAGCCACGCTGTGACCAGACGTGCCCTTCACAGTAAGTCGCAGAAGGAAAAGCAGACAGGGGATGTGATCCTGCAGCACAGGAGGTGGGGGTGGCCCAGTGTGGAGCACCACACACTGCAGGGCCCTGGAAGCGGGTGCACAGGGCAGGCTCAGGCCAGTGTGGCCTAGAACACAGCAGGCAGGGCAGGGGCGCGGGCAGGCGCGGGCAGGTGCGGGACTGCATCCGCCGTCTAGCTGCCACGCGTGGCTTTGCCCCTTCCCAGGGACAAAGTGGCCAGCGGAGCATCCTGTGGTGAGATGGTCGGACATCACAGGCCACCGCACAGTAGCCTGTGGATCCCTCTGCAGAGCTTCAGGTTTGGTTTCTGGACCACCTAGTACGGAGGTATCAAGTTCCGGTTACTCTAGCAACTAAAGGAAACTATTCCATCAAACGTCCTAGGAGTGATTAGACGCTGGGTGGCCACGGCTCAGTGACCCCCAAGGACAGTGTTTCTAGGCATCTTCCATAGTCGGTGTCTTAAAGCTACGCTTCATGATGGTGAGATAAAGACCATCACAGGGGCCAGAAGATGCTGGTCACCACTGTCCCGGGCTGGCCAAGCAGCTTCGCTAGTCCTCCACACACCTGCCCCTCACACCTGCCCCTCACACCTGCCCCACACACCT
>PVHX01021469.1:0-29727 GCA_004024805.1 Geosciurus inauris
ATTCTCCTGTCTCAGCCTCCCTAAGTGCTGGGATTACAGGCTTGAGCCACCGCGCCCGGCTCACAGGCCATATCTTGCTGACCTCTGCCATCAAAGGAGTGGGGAGCTGGGTTTGGGGGTTCTCTAGGCCCTTCTACCTGGCGTTAGGTAGGCAAATAAATGTGTGATGCACAGAGTCAGTGGGAGAAATCCTCAAAGGGAAGGTTACTCCCTCCTCTGAGCAGCACCAGTGTTTGTTTAGTCAGATTCCTTTCCTAACACTTGATAATCAGTAGTTCTTATCCTTTTGGGGGTGATGGTCACTTTCAGAACTTGGGCTAGGAGCCGGGCAAGATGGTGCACACTTGTAATCCCAGCAGAGGCTTGGGAGGCTGAGGCAGGAGGATTGAGAGTCAAAGCCAGTCTCAGCAACTTAGCAGGGCTCTGTCTCTAAATAAAATATAAAAAAGGGCTGGGATGTTGCTCAGTGGTTAGTGCCCCTGAGTTCAATCCTGGGTTAATACTATTACTACTACTAATAATAATAATAATTTGGGCTGGAGGTATTGTTCAGTGGTAAAGCACTTGCCTAGCATGTGCAAGACCCTGGGATCTATCCTCAGCACTAAAAAAAAAAAAGAAGAAAAGAAAAATATATATGTATATAAAATAAAATGAAAGAATCCTCAGTCTCAATCTTGTAATCCTGGGGCAATTCCCCCGTCAGTCAGGTGCCCATGCCTCTAGGGAAAAGAGCCTTGGGACTGGACTCTGCTGACCACTGCTCACAATCCCTGGGGCAGGGTCTCCTTCTGCACATTCCTGGCACACGAGTACCCTGACCTGGTGCACAAGGTGATCATGATCAATGGTGGAGGCCCCACGGCCCTGGAGCCCAGCATCTGCTCCATCTTCAATATGCCCACATGTGTCCTGCACTGCTTGTCGCCCTGCCTGGCCTGGAGCTTCCTCAAGTGAGTGTCCCCATCCTGGAGATGCTGATCTTAGCCCTGGCAGACCCTGGAGTCTCCCAGAGTTGGGGGGAGGGGAGGCTAAACAGCTGGGTCTGGCATTGGGGGCACCCTGTGGAGGCCCGGCTGGCCAGGGGTTCAGACTGTCTCCCCACCCCCAGGGCCGGCTTTGCCCGCCAAGGAGCCAAAGAGAAGCAGCTGCTAAAGGAGGGCAACGCGTTCAACGTGTCATCCTTTGTACTACGGGCCATGATGAGTGGCCAGTACTGGCCTGAGGGCGATGAAGTCTACCATGCTGAGCTCACGGTGCCTGTCCTGCTTGTCCACGGCATGCACGACAAGTTTGTACCAGTGGAGGAAGACCAGCGCATGGCAGAGGTAGGAGCAGGGTACCTGGAAAACAGCTGTGCACAGGCCCTGGGGGCGTGGCCTCCGGCGGGGCGTGGCTTTGGGGCGAGCATGGTCGCTAAATGGGTGTGGTTTCTAGGTGGGCGTGGTCCGTGTATGGGCTGGCTTGCTCTCCAGTGGGGCTCTGGCATGTGTTCTGACCCCAAGGAAATGGGAGCATCAGATATAGAGTCAAAGGTAAACTCTAGAAAACAGCTCTCCTGGACAGCTGTGACAATTATGCTCCATTCCCCCTGCACGTAAGAAGACTTCACAGCTGAGGATTTGTAGAAGAGATCAATGACCACTTATGTAATTTGGGAAAAGGGGGTCCAGAAGGTCTTTGGAGGTTCCGAAGAAAAGATACTGGAACCCTCAGTACTTGGGATAGCTCTGGATTGGGCGGTTCTTAACCAAGGACGATTCTTTCCTCCAGGTCACACTTGGAGATGTCTGGAGACCATTTCCAGACGGGAGAGGGGAGGGTGTACTCCGGGCATCTGGTGCATCTGGTGGGTGGAGGCAGGGACACTGCTACCATCCTGCACAAAGCACCCCCCAAGCAAAGAATGATCCAGCACTAAATGTCAGACGCGCTGAAATTGAGAAATCCTCCCCTGGTCATGCCATAGGCACTTAATGAATGCTGAATGAGGGAATACCTGGTTGGGCTCCCATTGGGTGACAGGCCATCCTCCAGTTCCCTCCGGAGTGGAACTAAAGGGTTGAAGGGTAGACGGCAGGAGGGACTTCCTGCTATGGGCCATGCATGGAGGCTCCCACCCTGAGCCCCGCATCCCTGCAGATCCTACTCCTGGCCTTCCTGAAGCTTATCGACGAAGGCAGCCACATGGTGATGCTGGAGTGCCCGGAGACCGTCAACACGCTGCTGCACGAGTTCCTGCTCTGGGAGCCGGAACCCACGCCCAAGGCTCTGCCCGAGCCCCAGCCCGCGCCTCCAGAGGAGAAGAAGTAGCCGCCGGGCCAGCAGGGCATCGCTTGGCGAGCAGAGCCGCAGGAAGATGAGGGCCAGAGCCTGCGCGGGTCCGCAGCGCGGACCACCTGGGCGGGCCGTTCGCTCCAGTGGGCGGGTCAGGTCAGGGAGACGCCCCCAGGCCGGCTGGGCGGGGCGTGGCATCGGAGAGAGCCGGGTAGACACTTCGCTCTCTGCTTCGGAGCCCATCGATGTTTCGGGCCGTGGCCAGGACCCACGCGGAGGATGACCTTGTACAGAAGCCCTCTTCCCCCTCCCCAACGCCACAAGCGAGGCAGGTCCCCCACCCCGCTCTGTCTTCCGTGTCAGCCGTGCTTGATCCTGGGACCCCACAAGCCCCGCAGGGACCGTCGTGGGCCCGGTCTCATTGCCTGAGACCCCACCTCACTCCTCATTCCTTGGCGCTGGGAGCTTTTGTTGCCCAAGGGGGGAGGGACTGGGGGAGGGGCTGGCGCCACCAAACCTGCACATCTCAACTTGTAACTCAATAAAAAGAAGTGACAATCGGAGTCTCCGGACCTGTGTTGGGTGACCTTAGGGCAGAGTTTTCTGTGCCCCGCTACCTCAGTCTGTTTTCCCATCTGCAGCCTGGCCTGAGACACCTCCCCTCAGGGTTGACCTTGAGACCACCAGGGGTTCCAGGCTTGCTTCCTGAACACAGGCACACCCTGCCATGCGGAGGACGAGTGACCAATATTGCTGGCGTGCCAGGCAGTTATCAAGGGGTGAGCTCCCCGCCCTGGGCACGGAAGATGTCCAGCTGAGGTTGAGTGAGGATCAATGGACACTGCACGAGATCACAGCTGCAATAATTGAACACCCACTGTACCACTCAATGCCAGGCCCTGTATGAGTGCCTGACTCCCAGCTGCTTGTTGAATCCTCATGCTACCCAATCCAGCACGTTCTGTCTCTATTCTAAATTGTACCAGTAGGAGGAGAGCACTGTCTCCTCAGTTTTGAATCCTATCCTTTCCCCACTGGTTTGTGAACCCAACCTCAGTCTGGACCTTGGGTTCTCACCTGGGGCAGTTGTGTCCATTGTCAAATTCTGGAGACCTTTTTGACTGCCACACGGGAGGTGAAGGGCAAGGGTGGTTACTGGCGTCTAGTGGGTCCATGTGAGGGCTGCTGCTCAATAGGCAAGATGTACAGGGCAGCCCTCAGGCCGAGTAATCCAGCCCCAAATGTCCTTAGGGCCGACGTGGAGAAAGCCTGTTAGACACTCTTTGGGGTCTTTGGACTCTTTTCCAACGACCTGCTTGTGCGTTGCAGGGTCACGGCCCGCTGCTGGAATTGCTGTGGCTTTATCAGCGCTGGGGTCTGGGAGTCCTGTCTGTGGTTTTCGTTTGTTTTGTTCTTCACCACTGAGCCACATCCCAGCCCTTTCTATTTGAGATAGAATCTCGCTGAGTTGCTTAGGGCCTCACTAAGCTGCTGAGGCTGGCTTTGAACTCGACATCCTCCTTCCTCAGCCTCCTGGGATTACAAGTGTGCACCACCACTGGCTAGGAGTCCTCTGTTTTACATAGAAAGAAAGGGAAACTCTGAAAGACATTTCTACAGCTTGGATAAAAGTGGTAGGGCTTTTGCTTGATTTGCTTGAAGAGCAACCTACCGAGGGGCTTGGGGTTGTGGCTCAGTGGTAGAGCGCTTGCCTAGCACGTGTGACGCACTGGGTTCGATCCTCAGCGCCATGTGAATGAATAAACGAATAAATAAACAAAAATGCATTGTGTCCATCAACTAAAAAAAAAAAAAAAAAAGGCAGCCTAGCGGAGGAATCCCAAGCAGGCGGAACTTCCGCCCAGGTAGTCTGCCCTTACGGGACCTGGTTGGCTGCGCTGTGACGAAGGGCAGGTGGTGTAGCCAATGAGGCAGCAGATCTCCCTAAATCCCTAAACCCACTGAACCCTCTGAAGATGTAACTTTTAGAAACTTAAAACAAACCCTACATATGCCCTCAAAACCATATCGCTGACAACACAGCAGCAACAAGTCACCAGGATGGCAGTTTGGCATTTACTGAAGCCCTCTGCACATGTAAATGATGTGAGGTCACATAGCATCCCTGAGAAATCGAGGTTATTAATTCCATCGTACAGTGGAAGAAATGGGTTCAGAGAGGTAAGGCGAGGAGGCTGGGGTTGCATAGCAATACTGAGGACGAGCTTCTCACTCTATACCTGGAAGACCTCCTGGGCCCTGCCCACACCTCACCACCGGAGCCCACCTGACTCCCCTCCATTGGAGATGCTCCCCCTGGGCTCAGTGCTAGGCTGAATCACACTATCTGCATGACCCCATTGAGTCCCTACAATGATCCCGAGGTAAGACCTCAACTGTCCTCATCGCAATTGAGGAAACTAAGGCTCAGACAGAAGAATCACTGGCCGAAGGTCCCACAGCCCAGAAGTAACAAAACATGGCTTTAGAGCTGAACAGATGCCCTATGTGCAGCCATCCCATTATATGGGTCCCCTGACTGGGAGACAAAGGTGGGCTCTGTCCACAGATGGGACCAAAGTGCCAAAGCACCGGAGTGTTCTGGAGGACTCCTGGTTCCTCACTTGTCTTGCTAACACGACAGTGCGCGCAGTGCGTCTCCAGCAGTGCCCCTTCCCAAAGCTCGCCCTCAGCCTGACTGAGGGCCCCCCCCCCCCATTCTCACACATCCTGCCATCTGAAGCCAGAGGTGGCGGATGCTCTCAGCACCGGGCAGCTGTTATATTCAATACCCTGATGTCCACCCAAGCTGGACAGCCAATCCCCAGCCTCAGCCACGGGCCTGGATGTCCTGAGGCCGCAGCTCTCGCTGGCCCTCGGCCAAGAAGACCAGGAGGGCACGGTGTAGCAGATGCACCCCCAGACGCTGGCGCCGGGCAGGTGGCCAGCCTGCCACCACTCCGTAGCAGTGCCCTTGTTTCTGGTTGGTCAGTGTCTGGATTCCTAGAGATTAGAAATGTGGTTACAGGAGTAGCCTCGGGGTACCCCTCCATCAGCAGAAGTATGTGCCAGCAAACCCAAAATGGGCTGCCCTCAAGTAAGGATAAACAAAGGGAGCAAAATACATGCATATGCAGATACAGAGTTGGTGCTCAATAATTGCTCTTTCACTGAATAAATGAATGAACAACCCTGAAAGGGAAGAGGTAAGGGAATCTGTCAATCAAATGCCCTTCCGCAGGCCCACATCTCAGGTACCCACCTAGAGCATCCACAAGACATGCCTCCCGTGTGTAAGCCTCCGCGGCCACCACGTGCTGGAAGCAATGCAGGGAGACAACGCCGCGGCCACTGTCCCAGATGTCCAAGATCTGGTGCACCTTGGGGCAGGCCTGGAGGGGCCAGGGCAGCATCAGAGGTTGCTCCCCAAGCCCTCCTCCTCCCACCTGTCCCTGGCCTGGCCCCTGCTACACCCTTATCCTGTCCTCCTGCCTGTTCTGTTTTTTCAGTTTTAGTTTGAGGAAACTTCTTGGCAAATCTTTGGGATGCAGACAGGCCTCGAGGGCCCGGCGTGAGCAACAGGGGACCGAGAGCGGAACGTGCGTGCTGCTCGTGAGCAGGGGAGGGGGCGTAAGGAAGGACGAGGGGCAGGAAGGGAGCCTTCAAACGGCCCTGCGGCCGGCCCCAGGAAGCCCCCAAGTGCCATGCGGTCAGCGCTGCCTCATACCCGTTTTCTTGGCCGTGCACGGTAGCCAAGGGCCTCCCACAGGTGGACATCGGGTCGGGCACGGGTCCCCTTGCCCACATAGAAGATGGCACGAACAAAAGTCTGCAAGCGCTCGGCTGGGGTCAGTGAGAAGGCCCGGGCTGGCAGATCCTGAGTCTCCCTAGATAGAGGGGGTGGCTCAGAGAAGGAGAAAGAACCAGCAGTCCCACCAACAGGACCCAAACTCATAAATAACTTGAACCCACATCCAATGACCCCCATTTTTTTTTTGGTACTGGAGATTGAACTCAGGGGCACTCGACCACTGAGCCACATCCCCAGCCCTATTTTGTGTTTTATGTAGAGACAGGGTCTCACTGAGTTGCTTAGCACCTCACTGTTGCTGAGGCTGGCTTTGAACTCACGATTCTCCTGTCTCAGCCTCCCTAAGTGCTGGGATTACAGGCTTGAGCCACCGCGCCCGGCTGACCCCCATTTTTTAAGACCAGGGAAGGGTGGCTGCTCCCCAAGGATACTCAATAGTCTAAAGTTGGGTTCAACCACCTTTTTCTGTTGAAACAGATGACCAGACAGCTCTGGTCCCCTTCCTAAGGACACACAGCAAAAACAAATCACTCCCCAAATTTTCTAGCTTCCATCTCTGGGTCTTTCCTGCCCCAACTACCTGGGGTCTAGCAGCAGATATGTGAAGCTGGACTTTACAACCCCGTCCCGCCACCTCTTTGTGGGATCTGGTCGCTCAAACTGCTGGGCAAGTGCATCTTCATCGGCCTGAGCATCTGGAATAAGGCCTGTCCGCAGGGCTTTGGCCAGTTCTGCGCTGTGCCCTGAAAACCCTGGGCCTGGGAGGGGAAAGTGAGTCAGGGGAGATGGAGGGAGAGGTAATTCTCAGAGCGGATGAGAGGTAGGACTGAGAGCTGGGGTCTCCTGGGATTCCTGGAGGCTCCTAGGGTTCTGGATATCCAGAAGGGACTCACCAGGAGCAGCCTGGGCTTCTCCCAGCCATCGGTGATAGTGATGCCGGGTGAGGGGCGCCATGGGGCCAGGGCTCTTGTCAAGCACTTGATGTACCTGCAGCAGCTCCAGGCCAGGTTTAGCAGGGACTGACAGGTGCTGGTTTGAGGGGACAGGTTCCCTGTCCTCTGAACAGCTCAGCTCATCCTCTGTCAGCCAGAGGGCAGCCTCGTCTCTATCAAGGAACGTCTGATCATCTGTCAGGTTAGGGGGTCCAGGCAGCGGTTCCCGCAAAGGGCTACGGGCTGCGCTCCGATCCAGGAGGGACGTAAAGGAGGGAGAAGGCCGGGAGCCTGCAGTATCTGGACAGGTCAGGGTCAGAGCCTGCACACAGGTGCTCAGCTCTGCCTCCCAGCCAGCCAGGCTGCTTTGACGCACTAGCTGTGGGGCACTCCCAGGTATTGGTATCCTCTGAATAGGACGGAGACCAGGCAGTCCCTGAGTGGTCTGAGGCAATGACCTGGGCCAGGGAGAAGGGTCCAGGGCTGGGTCCTCATCTCCAGAAACCTCAAGTGCAGTGACAAAGGAGCACTCTGAGGTGCAGTCCCAGCACCTGAGGGGGTTCTCTGAATTCCCATCTTTATCTGCAAACGCAAGGGAGTCAGGGAGGTTGGGGGATCCAGGGCCAGCCTCCAGGCCCATGTCCCTGCCGTCAGCTCTGCTCAGCTGGGCTTGGAGTGCTGTGGAGTCCAGCGTCACATCGGTTGGTCCAGAGACACCTGGGACTGGGGTCAAGAGAGGGAGCGAGAGATACAAGTAGATTCAGATCGGACAGAAAGGGGAGATGGGTGTCTCAAGGAGAAGGGAGACTTGGACGCAGAGGGAGCTAGCCAGACAGCGGGCCGGAGAGCCAGAACCAGCAGCGGGCAGTGGGTGCTGAAGACCATCGGAAATAGCTGGGGACACAGGGAACCAGCGGGAGGTGTGGATGCCAGAGACATTGTAAGCACCACGCGGCCGCGCAGGCCCTACTCACTGCCAGGCTCTGGCTCTGCCTCCGGCTCCTGGGCCTCTCCCCGGGCCGTGGTCCGCGAGCCCAGCTTGCGCAGGATGCGTGCGCAGTCCGAGTGCCCCTGCAGCACGGCTAGGTCCAGGGGGCGGAGCCCGTCCTGCGGAGGCGCGGTCAGCAGGGGGCGCCCGAGGCCCTCCCCCGCTCCTCTCCCTCTGCGTTCACCCCATCTTCTTTGAGGAGCTCCCCAACCTGGTCGCGCAGCGCGGGGTCCGCTCCTTGGCTCAGCAATAGCTCCAGGCCGCGGCGACAGCCCCAGGCGGCGGCCACGTGCAATGGGGTCAATGCTTCGGCCGATCTGGGACGACAGCGCAAGAGGGGCCACTGGAGACTTGGCCTCCGGGGCAGGAACCTAGGTCGCTGTCGTTGGGAACTGAACCCTGGGCCCTCGGCCCCTAAGATCTACAAGCCACCCTCGGGCACCGAGCCGCTGTCGACAGACGTGGTGCGTGCTCTCTAGGATTCCCAGGCTTCGCCTCTGGGGGGACCCCGTCTAGGGCCCAGACTCCGCCTCACCGAGCGTTGGGGTCCCCTCCTCCGCGTAGCAGGACCCCGAGGCAGCGCAGGCCTTTCGAGTGTCGGGCTCCAGCCGCCAAGTGCATGGCGGCCGCGCCATCGGTAAGCACCAGGTTAGGGTCGGCGCCGCTGCGCAGCAGCTCCTCCACTGCCCTGCAGACAGAGGGTCAGAGTGGACCGCACCCCCTCCCTACTCGGGTGTGCAATCCTCCCGCCCCGGGCCCCACCCTCACCGCGGCTCCTCCTCCTGTAGCGCCGCCCGCAGCCGCCGAGCCAGGCCGGCCGCAGCGCCCATGTCCCGGCGGTCCCTGGGCCCCGCGGCGCGGCCCGCCGATTTCCAACTTCCCGCGGCGGCCTTGTGCGCACGCGCCGCGCCGCCCCTCGGCTCGGCCCGGGCTCCCCCGGTTGGCCCGCGCCGCACCCGCGTCCGCATCCGGATTCCGAGCCTCAGCGCGTCCGCATCGCGCACCGAGGGGCAATCGGAGGGCCTGGGACCGCCGATAAGGTCCTGGGCATGGGGAGGAGGATGGGTGTGCCGTTATCTCTTCTCAAAACCGGAGCCAGACGACGCACCCTGCTGGGCAAGCGGCCACCGGGCATCGAGCCGCTTCCGGGAGCGCACGCAGCCCCACACTCCGGGCCCGTTTCCAGCCTCCCTTCTAGAAGCCCTCCATGGCCCGTTTTCAGTCCAGCAGAGCTGGGAGTCTCATGACTCCGGAGCGTGGGGCCTTAGGGCCTTACTTTCCCCATCTGCAAAATGGGAGAACCATTGTAACGAAGGCGGAAGGAGCATGTCCACGCAAGGTCCTCATACTGTAGGTGCCAAATAAGTGCTGGTAGAGGAAAAGCAGTTGCTCAATAAAGCTACTTTTTCTTTTTTTTTGGTGCCAGAGGTTGAACTCAGAGGCACAGGACCACTGAGCCACATCCTCAGCCCTATTTTGTATTTTATTTAGAGACCAGGTCTCACTGAATTGTTTATTGCCTCGTTTTCGCTGAGGCTGCCTTTGAACTTGCAATCTTCCTGCCTCAGCCTCCCGAGCCACTGGGATTACCGGCGTGTGCCACTGTACCAGGCACTATTTTTGTTTTATGTGGAACTGAGAAAAATCTAGCTGATGAACTTCTCACAGCTGCATCATCTGGTAGATGGTTGAACGGTGGACCTCAGTGGACCTCATTTATCTGTCTTCCCACCTCTGGGGAGCAGCCACCTTAGCTCCTAGTGGAGGCGTTGTTCTTTCTCCCAGGAAGAGGGTTGACTCTGGCCTGGCTTCAAGGGAGGCCATCTGACCCAGGGAGGTTCAACCACATCAGGGAGCTGACAGCCCTTGCCTTCGCTGCTTTGGGATTTAGGAAGTGTGGGAGCTATCTCACCCCTTTCCATGGCTTGGGGAGAGGAAGCAGGGCACACCAAACACCAGCTGTGCAGTCCCAGTGGCAGTGAGCACCTGGATACCGCTGAGCCTGAAGGTGCCACCTCGGCTTCTTATCCACAGGAAAGAAGCCATTTACCCTCTTTCTTGCTTGATGGGTAGGTTCTCTCATTTCCAACAGAGAGGATCCCAATTAACACAAAGAGATTGTTGTGGACCCGGGCTAAGGATTCTCAGATTTTTATTTTGACAACAAAAATCACATATAGAACAAAACTTATAATGGAACAACTAGGAGTGGGTGTGGGCTTGGAAATTTGGAGAATGGGTGCCCAGAATTCCTGAAGGGCCTCCTGGAATTCTAGGTTTCTTCTCAGGGCCACCCAGGCGCCCTGAGTACCTGCTGGAACCCCTACGGGTCCTAAAGAGCTCAGTTTGAGAACCAGCACTCTAGACCAAGTACTTCAGTGTACAAGGCTGAGGTGTCCACTGATGGTTCACACAGTGGCCTCAACCTCGGTGGCTTCCTCGTCCTCCTCCAGCAGGCTGTAGGAGGCATGGCTCTGGCACGGTCGCTGCAGGGGGTGGGCCAACAGCTTGGCCATGCAGTTGTGGAGCTCCAGGGCCGGCCCAGCTAGGGCCACCTCATACTTGTAGCTGGTACCCTTGGTATCCAAGCTGCCCATGAAGGCAAACATGTCCTGTAGGGGGCAGTGAGGGACAATTCAGGCAGACATGAATCCTGATGGGCCCTCCAGGTCCCCAGAGGGCTTCCCAAAGGAAGGGACATCTGGCATGGGTTATGAAGGGTGAAGAGGAGTTTGCCACGCTCAAAGTACACCCGCTGATACCCACTCAGTTTTGGGGGCCCCAAGTCCTAGATGTGCAGGATCCCCCAGTGTAGAGAGCTAAGTCAGATCAGACACCCCGGCCTACATGCTCATCTTTCTTTTCTTTTCTTTCTTTCTCTGTGTGTGTATGTTACTGGGAATTGAACCCAGGGGCTGGTGTACCACCAGGGGACATCATCATCATCATCTGTTTATTTTGAGGCAGGGTCTCACTAAGTTGCTGAGGCTGACCTGCAACTCGTGATCCTCCTACGCTGCTGTGCACCACCATGCCCAGCTACCTTTTTTCTCTTTGGCAGTGCTGGGGATGGAGTCCAGGTTCTCCCACATGCCAGGCCAGCGCTCTACCCAGCCTGCAGGCGCATCTTTCCTGGGAAGCGGGGAAGGCTTCCCAGGAAAGGGCTGTGTGATCTGGGTAGTGAGGTACGAGGAGCACTGCTCTCCGCCCCCTCCCTTCAGTCAGATGAACAACTGCTCAGAGACTGGGCCACGCAAGGTCCCAGTTAGTTCGGGACTGAGATGTGAGGGTCAGCCGAGCTCAGGAAGGATGGAGGGGTGTGCCGGGGAGGGCACACGAAGGCACAATCAGGGAGAAAGAGAAGCCAGGAAGTCGGATGCGCTGGGCAGGGCCTGAGACACTCCCTGAGCCACTGTCCCAACAGCTGCCACAGTTTTCAGCCACCACTGGCTCACAACAGCTCAAACTGTTGTTGAGTGACGGATAGCAACAGCGGGACCAGGGCTCCAGGGCTCGGGGTTCTGAGAGCCCATCTCCACCCACCCGCCAGCCCCTCACCTTCCAGCTCGTCTCCTCCTCCTTCTCCTCTGCGCCATTGTGGATGTAAACAACATCAAAGAAGAAATATGGGCACTGGAACATTCTCTGCAGAGCGGAGAGCAGCAGCCTGTGTGCCTGGGTCACGCCAGGCCCCGCGGCCACACTCCTCAGCTTCCGCCTCCGACTCTGGGAACCCGCTTCCGGGCACCCACCCCCACGGTCAGGAAGTCCCTCCCAGCTCCACCCACCATCCTGATGGCGGCAGGTGTACCCCCCACGCCTTACCCACCTTCATGGGCTCCGTCAGGGAGAGCTGTGGATGGCAGGGAGGGCGGCTGTAGACAAGGATGGTGCGGACCACGTATGGCGGTGGGATTGTCTGCACGTTCTCTGTCACAGGTAGCTCAGTCTTCTGCTGGCTGCAGAGCCAGGAGGGGAAACAGGTCAGGGCATCCCTGGGGGTCTAGCCCTCCTGTCGCCTCTGGAGAGCCCAGCTCCCCCGGGCATGCGAGGCCTGTCCAGCCCCTCCTGAGCTCGCTGTCCCTCTTCCTGGGCACCTGCCCGGCCTCTTCCCTGCCTGGTTTCTCCTGCCACACCAGGGATGCTTCACTGATCACAAGGCCAGGTCCATGCTGGCTGCCTCAGGGCCCTGAGCACCCTGCACTTCGGCCCTGGGTTGGACCTGCCTAGTGACATGTGGCTCCCCACCAGGCCAAGAGCTGCTTCCAAAGGAACCATTTTTTTTTTTTTTACAGCACTAAGGATTGAACCCAGGGTCCTGCACATGCTAGGAAAGTGCAGTTTTCACAAGTTCTTCAAGTGACTAAAAAATCTAAAGTTAAATCCTATTTAATAATACATGAAATAAGAAATTCAAACTTCAAGCCGGGCTTTGTGGCTCACACCTGTGATTCTAGCACTTTGGGAGGCAGGAAAATCACAAGTTCAAAGCCAGCCTCAGCAATGGTGAGGCACTAACTCAGTGAGACTCTGTCTCTACATAAAACACAAAATAGGGCTGGGGATGTGGCTCAGTGGTTGAGTGCCCCTGTGTTCAATCCCTAGTACCAAAAAAAAAAAGGAAGAAATTGAAACTCCAGTGTCCCTAAATAAAATCCTACTAACATAGCAGGCGCGGTGGCTCACGCTTGTAATCCCAGCACTTAGGGAGGCTGAGACAGGAGGATCACGAGTTCAAAGCCAGCCTCAGCAGTGGCGAGGCACTAAGCAACTCAGTAAGACCCTGTCTCTACATAAAACACAAAATAGGGCTGGGGATGTGGCTCAGTGGTCGAGTGCCCCTGAGTTCAATCCCTGGGACCAAAAAAAAAAATCCTACTGACATACAGCCACACCTGCTGCAGCACAGTGCAAGAACTGACGGGGACCTTTGGCCTGCCCACAAAGCTATTTACTGATTCTTGACAGAAAAAAAAAGTGTTCTGACCCTCGGGTAAAAACAACTAGCGTGGAGCACTACGGGGCAGTCCCAGCACTGGCACAGAGGGCAAGACTCCAGGAAGGATGGACATTTCCTTGCAGAAAATGTTCCCAGATAAACGAGCAATTGCTCCGGGCAGCAGCTAGGCATGGGCAGGCTGTAGGACCCCCTCCATTACCTCTGTGCTGTTTGGAGTTTTGACCAAGAAAGACCTCTTTTTGTTTGCTTGGTTTGATTTTTGTATTTTTGCAGCACTGGGGATGGAATCCAGGGCCTCACACATGCTAGGCAAGCGTCTGCCATCGAGCCACACCCCAGCCCAGGATCTTCTCTTGGAAGATGGATAACTTACATGAGGCTGAAGAGACCTTCCAGATCTGGTGGGGAGGCTAAGGAGAAGGCCAAGGCAGAGCTCAAACAGGCGAGGCAAGCGGCTTCTCTGATCCTAATGCTGGGAGAGTGCAGACCTCTCTGCACAGGCTGTGTGACCCTGGCCAAGTGGCTTCCCTTCTCTGACCCTGATTCTCCTTAGCACAGATCACAAAATAGGATGCTGGCATCAGACTCCCGAAGGTGCTTGGTGACTGAAAGCTCCCCTTCCCTCAGGGCTGGGGCCACTCTTCTTACAATGAAAGAGCCATGGGGGGTCTCTCTTCTGTTCCCCCAACATGCACCATTATTTTCTTTTTTAATTCATAGGGATCATTTTCTTTTTTTTTTGGTACTGGGGATTGAACTCAGGGGCACTCGACCACTGAGCCACACCCCCAGCCCTATTTTGCGTTTTCTGTAGAGACAGGATCTCACTGAGTTGCTTAGTGCCTCGCCGGTGCTGAGGCTGGCTTTGAACTGGCGATTCTCCTGTCTCAGCCTCCCAAAGTGCTGGGATTACAGGCTTGAGCCACCGCGCCCGGCTCATGGGGATCATTTTCTATTTAAGTTTTGGGTCACACTGTAGCCTCTAATGTTCAGATTAGCATAAAACGTGCTATGTCCAAGCTGAAGGAACTCCAGGGGCAATTCTAAGTTTTCAGTCATTCACTACCACTTACTGAGCACCAATCATCTGTTGCTGCTTCCGTATGATTGCAGGTGGAGGGCCCCTCATCTGAATACTTGGCAGCAGAAGTGTTTCAGATTTTGGTTGTTTTAAATTTTTGGAATGTCTGTATATGCTGATGAGGTACCTCAGCGACGGGACCCAAGTCTGAACAGGAAATTCACTTGTTTCCTTTGCACCCAGTATACACAGCCTAAAGCCTATGTTTTGACAGTGACCTGTCCCAGGAGGCCAGGTGTGGAATTCTCCACTTGTGCCGTCATGTGGACACTCATCAAGTTTTGGACTTTGAAGCATTTCAGATCAGGGATGTTGAACCCCACAGCGTGGTCAGTTTTGTGTCCCATGCTATAGATGGGGAAACAGGCTGAGAGGTCACCTGCCCAGCCTGTTGCAGCAGAGCTGAGACCTGGACCTGCGCAAGTCCAGCAGGCCCTCTGTGGCTCAGGCCTGTGGGCCCCAGGGGGGACGGGAAGGAAAGGCCCTCCCGGGGCACCCGCCACAAAGGATACTGCAGGTGGAACACGAGGCTGTCTCCAGGTCATACAGGCAGCTGCAGAGTTCACGGGGGTCGGAAGTCAGGCCGGAAAGCTACAGGGAAGCACAGGCCTCAGTGGGGTGCCTGGTCCCCACGGGTCCCGGAAGCCCCAGGGCCCTCGGCACTTGCCCCAGCCTCACCCAGGCTGTGTCATCATTCACCACCACCAGCGCAAACTCGTGGCTCTTGTCGATCTTGTGTTTTGTTCTCACAAACATCTCGATCATTTTCTGGGAGACATTGAGGGCGTTGGTTTTGGAGCTGGGAAGGCACAAACAGTTGGGCAGTTAGTGTCCCCTCAGCCTGCAATAAGGTCCCGGGGGGTGCATCGTGCAGCAGGAGGGTGGCGGAGGCCAGCCACAAACCTGGCCTGTTGACCTGAGCTCCTGCCTCTTCCAAAGGGGCCTGTCTGGCCACCCTGGGGCTCACAGTCATCACGGAGGCCCCGCCTCAGGAGAACTTCACTCTGCCATGGGTGCCAGAGAGGGGAAGGAGGCTTCACCTTGGTTTTTTTTTTTTTTCCAGGCAGGGTCTGGCTCTATTTCCCACATGGTCTTGAACTCCTGAGCTCAAAAGACCCTCCTGCCTCAGCCCTCCAAGTAGTTGAGAGCACAGGCCTCATCACCACACCTGGCTCCTAGGGACCTCATCCTTAGCAACTCCTAGGAGCCTTTTGGGCTCCACCCAGGCCCTGTCACCTGGTAGCACATGGCTCTAGGCAAAGATTTTGGGGTCAGTCAGGCTTGGGTGTGAATCCTTGTCCTGCTCTATTTTCATGAGACCTTGGGGAAGTCACTTTGTTCTTCTCAGAGTCTCCAAGTTGTTGCTGTGACAGAGGTGATGTGTGACAGTTCCCACACACTTAGAATAGAGCCTCACAGGGCCACAGGCACATCCTCACCACTATCACTGCTACTCTGATACTGCAAGCCTGAGGCCACACCAGGCTGGCAGAAGTCTCAAAGTGAGGGCCCTACATTTTAACACCTGGCCTCTTCTAGACATTGGCCGCAGGTACAAGCTACAAAATATCTTCTCACCCATTGAATGACTCCAGCTTTGGCAGCGACATTTCTTCTGACAGGTCCAGACAGATAATCTGCAAGGGAGTTAGGAGGGCAGTGAAGGTCTCGGATATTAACACCAGGTCCCCACCACTCCGCTGGCCCTCTCCAAGGAGCACAGTCTAAAAAGGTCGCTCAGTGACCCCCAATTTCCAACCAAGCCATTCACTTTATTATTTTTTAAAAATTTTTGAAAATATTTTTTACTTATAGATGGACATAGTATCTTTTTTCTTTTTAAATATTTTTTTAGCTGTAGATGGACACAATGTCTTCATTTTATTGCTTTGTATGTGGTGCTGAGGATCCAACCCAGGGCCTCACGCATGCGAGGCAAGCGCTCTACCGCTGAGCCACAGCCCCAACCCATATTTTTAAAAATTTTTTACTTGGTGCTGGTGATTGAACTCAGGGCTACTCAAATCACTGAGCCACACCCCCAGCCCTATTTTGTGTTTTATGTAGAGACAGGGTCTCACTGGGTTGCTTAGCGCCTCACCATTGCTGAGGCTGGCTTTGAACTTGATTCTCCTGTCCCAGCCTCCCAAGGTGCTGAGATTACAAGCATGTGCCACCGCGCCCTGCTAAGCCATTCATTTTTTTTTTTGGTATTAGGAATTGAACTCAGGGGCACTCAACCACTAAGCCACATCCCTAGTTCTATTTTGTGTTTTATGTAAACAGGGTCTCACTGAGTTGCTTAGCACCTCGCCCTTGCTGAGGCTGGCTTTGAACTCACGATTCTCCTGTCTCAGCCTCCCAAAAAGTGCTGGGATTACAGGCATGCGCCACCAGGCCCGGCTCTAAGCCATTCACTTCAGAAGGCAATAGGTCAGAGGAAAGAGCACTGGACTGAGGGTCCAGGTTGACGAGTGAATAAATGAACAAAAGAACATGCAAAATCCCAGCACCTTGGGAGACTGAGACAGGAAGATATCAAGTTCAAAGCCAGTCTCAGCAATGGCAAGGGCACTAAGCAACTCAGTGAGACCCTGTCTCTACATAAAACACAAAATAGGGCTGGGGATGTGGCTCAGTGGTCAAGTGCCCCTGAGTTCAATCTCCAGTACCAAAAAAAAAGGGTGTAGTGGGTTAAACTGCTCCCCTCAAAAGACACGTCCAGAGGGCATGGTGGCCCAAGTCTGTAATACCAGCTACTTGGGAAGCCAGGCCAGAGAATTATAAATTCAAAGACAGCCTAAGCAACTTAGTAAGACCCTGTTTCAAAATAAAATTAAAAGGGCTGGGAGGACAGCTCCATGGTAGAGCACTTGCCTAGAACACATGAGACCCTGGTTTCCATCCCCAGCACTGCAAAGAGAGTAAGTCTCCAGCTCCAGCTGGAATCCAGAATGTGACCTCCTTTGGAATTAGGGTCTTTGCAGATAGAATTAAAGAAGAAATCTTATGATAATATCATCTTGATGATTGACAAATGTCCATATAACAAACAGAAAAAGAGAAACAAAAAGGAAAGCCACATAAAGATGGTGGCAGATATTGGAGTGATGTGGTCACAAATCAAGGAACACCTAGAGCCAACAGAGGCTGGAGGAGGCAGAGAGCCTCCTCTGGCACCTTCAGAGGAGACATAGCCCTGCTGATACCATTCCAGACTTCTGGCATATACAACTATGAAGGAATAAATCCCTGTGGTCATTTGGGCACTGTGGTACACGCCTGCAATCCCAGCAACTCAGGAGGCTGATGCTGGAGGATGGCAAGTTCAAGGCCAGCCTGGGAAACCTAATGAGACTCTGTCTCAAAATTTTTAAAAAAGGCAGGGAGCACACCCATGGTGGTGCATACCCATAATCCCAGTGACACAGGAGGCTGAGGCAAAATGATCACAAGATTGAGGCCAGTCTCAACAACATAGTGGACAGTCTCAAAATAAAAAATTAAAAAGGACTGGAGATGTAACTCAGTGGTAAAGTGCCCCTGGGTTCAATCCCCACTACTGAACAAAAGAATTTTTTTTTTTTTGGTACTAGAGATTGAACTCAGGGGCACTCAACCACTGAGCCACGTCCCCAACCCTATTTTGTGTTTTATGTAGAGACAGGGTCTCACTGAGTTGCTTAGTGCCTCGCCATTGCTGAGGCTGGCTTTGCACTCGCAATTCTCCTGTCTCAGCCTCCCTAAGTGCTGGGATTACAGGTTTGAGCCACCGTGTCCAGCCTGAACAAAATTTTAAGATTTCTGTTGTCATAAGCCATCAAGTCTGTGGCAATTTATGGCAACCCAAGAAAAGATCATATGTGCATAGTGAATTTCAAAAGGCAAGAATGTTAACCTAAGGGTCCTTCGGCCCAACACCACTACTTACCACCTTTTCTGGACAGTTGACCCTTGGTGTTCGAATCTGGACCTCAGGGGCCGGTGGAGGCACCTGCCAGGGCTTGGGGCCAGTTCCTGGAGGGTTGGGGGTCCCATCTTCAGCACTGGCTGCCTCACCCTCACCCTCACTGCGGCTACCCACGCTGGCCTGGGCTCCCAGTGCCCGGTCCTCAGCTCCCTCAGGGTTGGAGCGAGTGCGAGGCCGAGGGTCTGCAGACTGTTCCTCTTCCTCCTCCTCTTCCTCCTCTTCCTCCTCCTCAGTGGGACTGTTGGGCTCTACCACTTCCATGGCTCCTGTGTGGCTGAATGTGCAAGGATAGGGAAAGCCAAGATCCTCCTCTTAGAAGTTTTAATAACATTTGGTTACCAAGAAGGAACATGGGCCACAAACCCTACTACTGTAAGAGTCTCTCCTCTCAGGGACTCAGCTTCCTTAGCTGTGGAATGGATCCCTTCCAAACCTATTAACCCAGCATCCAACAATATAACAGGACTGGAGTGCTGGCTCAGTGGCAGAGCACTTCCTAGCATGTGTGAGGCCCTGGGTTCAATTCTCAGCACCACATACAAACAAAATAAAGGTCCACTGACAACTAAATATTAAAAAATAAATAAATAAAAAATAAAATACAATAACAGTCCCCCCGCTTTTTCCGTGTAGGGCTAACAGACCCCCTTGTTTGACCAATGACCAAGTTCCAGTTTTTTGGCCACCATGAATGGTTCAGAGATGGGCAAAGGGCCCAATATGAGCCAGCGAGTGGCACATTTGTGACTTCTGATAGAGGCAGTAGGGAAAGAGGCTGTAGTTGGGACTGCAGAACTGGAAGGATACAAGTTGGGAGCTGCCACGATCCCCTTTTGCTTCTAAGAGAGAAAAGCGAGCCTGCCTGAAGTGGCAGCACCTGGATGCAGCTACGCCTTGAATGCAATCTATAAGCCACTAACTTCCCCTTCTTCTTGCTTAAGCCAGACCGAGTTTTCTGTTATCTGACACTGGAACCGTCTGAGGACTAGAGGAATGTAACCTCTGGGATTCTCCCCCGTGGGCGCTGGGCTGCCTGGAAGGTGTCTGCACCAGGACGGGGAGAGGCTCTGTGCACCACGGTCCGCCTGGGGACAGTCCGCCAGTCTGGGCGTGGGCGCAGGCGTCCTGGGACGTTCTGGTCGCCTTGCGGCCCCACCCACTTCCATCTCTAAGGAAGACAAAGCTTGAGCCGTAGTAAGGACAGAGCCTGGACCGGAGCGGCCAGAAGCCTCAGGGAAGGAGTTGGGCTGGACCTCTGGAGATGGGGAAGCTGAGCCTCTAGGGACGGGCCCCACACCTTTTCACCACTCACCTTCTACTCACCGTAGCCTGAACCTTACTCCAAGTCAACCAACAATTCGCTAGGAAGCCGCCGTCTTCGCGGCCGGAAGTGGTGCGGCACAGCCGCGATGCCTTCTGGGAAATGTGGTTCAGCTAACCTAACGACAAGCGGAGAGATGAAACTGAGAGGCTAAACAGGACTTGGAAGCTGATAGGCTGTGACTGTACCAGCGGGGTGGGGTTTAGAGTATGATAGACTGGAGTGGAGAGGGATCTGTAATGTGATAGGCTGCACAGAGACGAGCGATGAAATATGATTGGCTAAAGCAAGATTAGGCGGAGCTTTTGTGTTTCTGGCCGAATCAGATTGTACTGGTCAGTGCTTCTACTGTGATAGGTTGGAACGAGGCTTAGGGGCTGCAAAGGGCCTAGCGTGCCACGTGATAAACTGAGCTGGACTGAGTTGGGCGAAAGTGAGGAAGGGGCGGGGCTGTCTATGATTGACGGAGCTGGGATGAGGAGCTCAGTGTGAGGCGGGTTTTCCCGGCTGTAAGTGGGCGTATCCAGACACCAATGCCCCGCCCAATTGCTTAATTAAGATCTTGTTTTGCATGCATTTGCGTAAGTCCAAAAGTACTTAACTGTAGCTTCGTGGCAGAACGCTTTCCTAGCATGCGTGAGGACTTGTGCTCCATCCCTAGCGCCACAAAAAAAAAAAAAAGAAAAAGGGAAAAGGAAAAGGAAAAAAATCTTTATAAAAGGGTCAAATAAGCCAGGATGGGCTGCATAAACTGAAACTTGAAGGTCGAAGAACTTACCAGAAAAAGAAGAGGGTGGAAGATACTCTGCCTGTGCAAAGGCTTTCACACTTTGCAAAGCTCAGTTATGGAGCCTCTAACAGGTTAACATGGCTGGAGCAGAGGCTGAGACAGTTCAGATCCCCTGGGAACTCCTAAGTCAGAGAATTGCAATTTCTCTCCCCACCACCTTTGTCTTTTCTTCCCTAGGGACACACAGGTGAAAAGAGTCAGATACTAGGCTTTGCACAATTTAAATCAAACACAGATGGAAAGAAAGGATATTTCAGACCAAAGGCAAAAGACCCCAGAGTACAGGAAAGTTGAGAACCCAAGTACCTTCTGCTGTGGACAGAGGAGGTCCTGGTGGCTAGAGCATGAGTTATGCAAGGGAGTAGGCAGGAAGACCTTAAATGCGAGGCTGAGAAGCTTGGAATGTCTACTAAGAGCAATAAGGAGCCATGGAGGGTGTGTGAGCTCGCAGGGAAGCAGTGATATCTTTGTCTCTGAAATCTGGGTGGGGACGAGCATGGAGTCAGAGAGCATGTGGAGGGAATGGAGCTGGCATCCTGGCAGGAGGGGAGAGACCAGGTCTGTGCTGATAGATGGAGTAGAAGGCAGCCCTTTAGAGGAGGGTGCAGGAAAATGGGAAGGATGTGGAGACTTTCTAGACTCTGTGGAAGGCAGCATTCACAGAGGAGAAACAGGAGCTGGCAGAAGAAGCTGAGTTGGGGGGCCAGAGAAGTAGCAGGGAAAAAGAATGTGTGTGATATGTTTCTGTTTTCTGATAATGTTGTCTGGCTACATGCAAATTTGTTTTTAAAACCTCAAGACAACCTAGTGCAGTGGCACACAGCTGGAATCCCAGCAGCTTGAAGGCTGAGGTTGGAGGATCCCAAGTTTGAAGCCAGCCTCAGCTACTTAGATCCTGTCTCAAAACAAAATCAAAAAGGTTGGGATGGGGCTTTGGTTGTGGCTCAGTGGTACAGCTCTTGCCTGGCATGTGTGAGGCACTGGGTTCGATTTTCAGCACCACATACAAATAAATAAATAAAAATAAAGGTTCATCCACAACTAAAAAATATATATATATATTTAAAAAAATAAAAGGCTGGGATGTAGCTCAGTAGTAGAATGCCTCTGAGTTCAATTCTCAATACTGAAAAAAAAAGAAAAGAAAAACAGGTCAGAGCCAGGCACGGTAGTGTACACCTGTAATCCCTGCAGTTCGGGAGGCTGAGACAGGAGGATTGGGAGTTCAAAGCCAGCCTGAGCAACAGTGAGGCACTAGGCAACTTGGTGAGACCCTGTCTCTAAATAAAACACCAAATAGGGATGGGGATGTGGCTCAGTGATTGAGTATCCTTGAGTTCAATCCCTGGTTCCAAATAACAAAACAGGACAGGCTGGGGGGTGGTTTAGTGGCTCAATGATAAGTACTTGCCTAGCATGTGGTGTACCTGGGTTCCAGCCCCAGCACCAACAAACAAAAAGCTGACCATGACATTGTGAGAAAAACACTGTAATTACCCCCATGTTAAAGATAAGGAAACTGAGGCTCAAGGGCGGGGGTCGTCACTTGCTCAAGGTTACCCAACCGAGATCTGTCTGCACCTGAGTGAGTGAGGACAGTATCTGCGCCCTGAAGGGACAGCCAGGGAAGTTCACAAGGGGAGTCATATGAAAAGCATCCACTCTGGGGACAGGAGGGACACTCTGGCTCTTGGGAAATAAAACACAAGCCTTGGAGATGGGAAGGCTATAGGCTTAGAGGCTGAGACGGGGAGAATCTGGCATCTTGGGAACTAGAAACATGTGTCCCCACCCCCCACCCCCAGAGCTGGAGGAAACCACTGTTTTCCAGGAGGAAACAGTACAATAACAAGTCACGTGACCAGAGGAGGGGGGCTTCCTGTTTCCCGGCCCCTCCCAGGCCAGCCTTGGCCTGAGCGGGCAGTGGCCAGAGTGACCCCCGGAGTGCTCAGGAGCCCGGGCCTCTGACCAAGGTGCTCTCCGAAGAACAGAGAGACAGAGAGAGAGAGAGAGAGGGCTGAACCACAAGGTTGAGACCTTTGGGCTTAGGAGGGCCCTGGGAAAGAAAGGGGACACTTGGGGTTCCCGTGCCATGTCTGGATGGGGGCAAAGGGGAGTATTGAAGTTGTGAAAGATAAAAGCGTCAGAGAAGAAGGGAAAGTCTTGGCAAATTTGATGAGTAGTGAGCTGCACATCCTGGGAGGTGTTCAAATATGCCAACTCAACCCGGGTAGCTCGAGACCCCTCCAGAGGGAGGATCGGCGCCGTCCTTTTCCCAACAAGAGCTGACAGCAGGCTGTGTTTTTAGGGGGCGAAGAAAGCAGGAAGGTTCAGAGGGCCTCGGTTCCTGAGGAGCAATGAGTGCCCGGACCACACGGCCCCGAAGCCGGCGCGGGAGGCACCCTCCACTGGTAAGGGTTCCCCTCTCCCCACCGCACCCTACTCCATGAGACCCTAACACCCAGCCTTGCTTGGCTCAGAGCTGGACCCAGGGGGTCCTTTGCAGGTTGAACTGGACCCGGTGGCTGAGAGTTCAGAGGAGGGTGAAGCAGCCAGCATGAGCTCCAAGCCCAACGCAGAACCCCCTCGGGAGAGCATCAGGCCAGAACCACAAGGTCCTATGGTGAAGGTCAGTGGCCAGGGCCCAGAGAGCAGGTAAGACCCTCTTGGTCTGTGTACTGTACTCCAGTCTGGGAGCATCTTTGCCACCCACAAACCTGCCCATGTCCTTCCCCTGCTCAAGTACCTGTCATGGCTCCCCATTGCCCTCCTAGCCTGATTTTCAAGGCCCTGGATAATGTAGCCCTGGCCTTGACACAGCCCCTGTACCCAAGCACCCTAGATGAACCCATTTCCAGAAGCTTCTGTCTCTCACACCCAGGCAAAGACTTTCTGCCCAGATAACCTTCTTTACCTTGCAAACTCTACAACTCATTCTTCCCTTTGCCACCCCAGCCCCAGGCCCCCTCCTAGACCACTGTCCGGCCTCTTGGGGGCACATTAAGCCCCTCAGCCTCATGCTGGGACAGCAGCCCCAGAACACACAGCTCTTGACAGCTCAGGGCTCTGTTCACACTTCCCAGGGACACTGAAGCAAAGTCCCCTGCTGGACATGCGGTGGCTCAGGTCTCTGGGTTGGTTTTCACAGGACTAACAAGGATGCTGAGGAGGACCCGGGTGGGGGGCTGGCCTCAGCCCCGGAGGGACCCCATGAGCCTGCCGTGGAAAGCCACCAGGCCCCAGAGACAGCCCTACTGGACAGGAAGACTGTCCCCACTGGGACTGGGGCCCCCGGTGTGTTTCAGACCCTCCAGCACGCTCTCAGTTCCCTGGAGGCAGCTGCTGCTGCCTGGCGCCACCGACCCCTACACTGTCCTGGGCCAGTGGAGGCAGAGGACAGAACAGAGAGGGCACTGGGGCCCCACAGGGAGCAGGAAGGGGCAAGAGGTTCCTGTCAGCAGGAGGCAGCCCGCCTGGCTGAGAAGAATGCCTGGTTGAGGCTGGCCTTGGGCAGCCGTGAGGACGAGCTGGTTCGCACACAGGCCTCCCTGCGGGCAATCCAGGCTGAGAAGGAGGCCCTGCAAAGAGAGGTGAGCAGGCGTGGGAGTCCCACCTTCTGGGGCTCCGTGTCTCTGAGGGAGGAGGCACAGGCCAAGTTCGTTCAATCAGTGAATCAACAAATCTGTATGGAACATTGGCTGCTGAGCTGAGCCCAGAAGGTCCCTTGCAATCTTAGTAAGAGGGTCAGGGAACCCACTTGAATAAAAACAGGGCAGAGAGGAGTGATTTAAGAATCTGGGGAGCCCACACGGTGGCCCACGCCTGTAATCCCAACGGCTTGGGAGGCTGAGGCAGGAGGATCTTGATTTCAAGGCCAGCCTCAGCAAAAGCAAGGTGCTAAGTAACTCAGTGAGACCCTGTCTCTAAATACAATACAAAATAGGGCTGGGGATGGGGCTCAGTGGTCGAGTACCCCTGAGTTCATTCTCCGGTCCCAAAAAAAAAAAAAGAATCTGGGCAGAAGCATTTATTCCAGGCAGAGGGAATAGCCATGCAAACATGGCCCTGAGATGGGAGAGGCCTGCTGAGTTCAAGGAACAGCGAGGACGCCAGTATGACTGGAGCAAACAAGACGGCATGTGAGGGAGACGAGGGCAGGGAGGTGATGGGTAGACTGTGCAGGGTCTTGTGGGCTGTGGGGAGGACTGGAGCTTTTACTCTGAGTGAGGTGGGAGACATCCTGAGCAGAGTCGCTGTGCCCTGAGGCAGTGTTCACGGGCACCCTCTGGCGGCTGTTGGAGGTGAGGGCAGAATCCTGGTGTTAAGGAGGTGGCTTCAACTGTCCAGGCACTCCATGCTGAAAAGTATGGAGGTGGCAAGAAGTGGGCAGATTTGGGGTGATGTTGAAGATAGAGCTGAGGCTGGGTGTGGTGGCACACACCTGAAATCCCAGCAACTTGGGAGGCTGAGGCAGGAGGATTGCAAGTTCGAGGCCAGCTTCAGCCATTTAATGAGGCTCTCAGCAACTTAGTGAGCCCCTGTTTCAAAATAAAACAGAGCGGGGCGCGGTGGTGCACGCCTGTAATCCCTGTACTTTGGGAGGCTGAGACAGGAGAATCGCGAGTTCAAAGCCAGCCTCAGCAACGATGAGGCGCTAAACAATTCAGTGAGACCCTGTCTCTACATAAAACACAAAATAGGGCTGGGGATGTGGCTCAGTGGTCGAATGGCCCTGAGTTCAGTCCTCAGTACTAAAAAAATAAATAAATAAAAATAAAATAAAATGAATAAAACAGGCTGGGGATGTGGCTCAGTGGTTAAACACCCCGAGGTTCAATCCCCAATTCAAAAGAAAGAAAGAAAAGAAAAGAGAGCTAATGAATGTGGGTGTGGGACCTAGAGAGAGAGATTAAGGACAACTCCAGGGTTTGGCATCTGAGGGTCGGAAGGAGAGGGACAGGGAGACAGATGGAGGGATAGGTTCGGCTGGGGGCAGACCAGGAGCTGTTTGGGTACTGATGAACTCAAGATGCTCACTTGTGGATCCCCACTGAATGACATCAAGAGAGCAACTATACAGTTGTCCCTCAGTATCCTTGGGGGGACTAGTCCCAGGACCCACTTCAGATACCAGAATCTGCAGAGGCTCAAGTCTTTATATAAAATTGTGTGGTATTTGCCTACACATCCTCCTGTAGACTTTAAATCATCTCTAGGTGTCTTACAATACCCAATGCGGTGTAAATAGTTGCTACAATATTTTGTTTAGGGAATAATGGCAATTATCTGTACGTGTACAGGTGCCATTCTTTCCAAGTTGGTTTTTTTTTTTTTTTTTTTTTTTTTTTTTTTTTTTTTTTTTTTTTTTTTGGTACTGGGGATTGAACTCAGGGGTACTTGACCACTGAGCCACATCCCCAGCCCTATTTTGTGTTTTATGTAGAGACAGGGTCTCACTGAGTTGCTTAGCGCCTCGCCATTGCTGAGGCTGGCTGTGAACTTGGGATTCTCCTGCCTCAGCCTCCCAAAGTGCTGGGATTACAGGCGTGTGCCACTGTGCCTGGCTCCAAGTATTTTTAAAAATATTTTTTAGTTGTTGATGGACCTTTATTTTTATTTATTTGTTTATGTGCAGTGCCGAGAATTAAATCCAGTGTCTCACACGTGCTGGGCAAGTGCTCTACCACTGAGCCACAACCTCAGCCCCTTTCCAAATATTTTTAGTCCATGGTTGGTTGAATGTGTAGGCACACAGATATGAAGGGCGACTGTATGTCCTAGTTCAGAGCTCACAGGGGACATTTGGGCATCTCTTGCATGTGGGTGACATTTAAAGCCATGTGGCTGAGCAGGATGGGGGAGAAAAGCCCTCCTCTCCAGCTAGTAGGCAGACAGGGATGGGGAGCCCAGCTTGGGCTCCATGGGCCTGGAGTGTAGCTCAGTGGTTAGAGGGCATGTTTGTATGCATGAGGCCCTGGACTCTGTCCCCAGAACTGCACACCACCACCACCCACAAAAATAAAAGTAAAAATATAAATAAATAAATAAATAAAATTCTCTTCACTGGGTATAGTGGCACATGCCTATAGTCCCAGACACTTGAGAGGCTGAAGCAGAAGGATCTCTTGAGCCCAGGAGTTTGAGATCAGTCTGTACAACATTTCAATAAACAAAAAAGTGAGGTCATTTTTCTTCCAGAGTGGGGCCCATTTCCCTGCTGGGAAAGATAAGTTGTGCATGATAAAGCACATGCACAGGTCATGTCATGAGGGCGTTGGCAGGGTGACTATCGGGGCTTCTGCCTTCCAGCTTGACTCTTGCCCCTGACTTAGGAACAGGCCTTGGGGATGGCTGGCAGATGATTGGACTCCCAGCCTGATATTACCCACCATCCCCCCAGGTCCAAGAGCTACAGGATTCCATGATGAGACTGGAGTCCTCCCCACCTCCCTCTCGCCACCAGGCAGGTGGTCCAGGCAGTGACTCCAGCAGCTCTGGGGCAGATGGGGAGCCTGGAGGAACTCAAGTGAGTATGAGAAGTAGGAAGCCCTGGTCCTCAGAGACTTAGCATTTAGGAGGATGAGATTAATTCCTGGTCATGGAATCCAATTGCTTCTGAGGTTGGGAAAGATCTAAAATCGTGATCCTGGGCTCCTGAAGATCACCAAGTCCATCAAGCTACTTCTTCCTGGCAGGACTCCTCCCTGGTTCACCCCCTGCTCCAGCACCTCCGGAGTGACTCCAGCACCTTCATTCTGGGGTCTCCTTCCATGCAGGAGCCCCTTGCCCCTGAGATGCACATCATGGAAGCCCGGTTGGAACAGCTCCGCGGGTAAGAGCCACAAATGCTGAGCTCTTAAGGGCACTGACCCCCCCTTCCATACACACACAGCTAGGTTAAAATTCTAGGAGTCTGGAGCTACAGCAGGGGAGGGAGGGTGGAAATCAGGTCCTCGCTATGACCAGTGGCCTCTCACTTCCCCTCTTTCCCACCTTCGGAGGCAGGAGCATTGAGAAGCTGAAATGCTTCAACCGTCTGCTGTTGGCTGTGCTCCAAGGGCACAAGGGCCTCTGTGAGAGTGTCAGCATGCAGCTGGGCCAGCGGGAGGCTGAGGCCACAGCACTGCGTCTGGCCCTTCAGTATAGGTTGGTGTACTCTGCCAGTGGCCTTGGTGGCTGGGGAAGGGATGGGTTGTCCAAGGATGGCTCCACCTGCACAGAAGCTAGGGCCGTTGCAAGAGCGCATGTTCCCCAGCTGTGAAAATTAAGACAACTTCAGTCCAAGGGGGGTTGAGGGAAACCGCGTGCTTCCAGAAGAGAAGGCAGGGTGAGAAGTGAGGGGCTTAGGAGCAAGGAGGGACTCACACCGACCCAGCAAGATGGGCTTGGTGTCCTGAAGCACTCAGAACCAGTGTCCAACAGTGAAGACTGCGAGGAAGCCTACGGAGCTCTGCTCGCTCTGCGGGAGGCTGACCCAGGAAAAGAGGATGAAGTCGCCAAGGGTGACCTGCAGGTGGCTGAGAAGGAAGCATGGAGACTGCTGGCACAAAAGGAGGCTGCCATGGATGGAGGGACGCCACAGCCCAGGTACCCTGGGAGCCCTGGGAACTGTGCTGGTCAGTGAGCAAGGTACTGATGTGAGAGTGGGACTCCCAGAGCCGGCCATGGGTTTGGGTTTGAGGTTGCTGTGCCCGGCAAGGCTGGCCTCGAACTCACTATCATTGGTTGGTGTGAGGTCTAACTGGAATTTCCTTTTGTCACTTAACAAGGGTGGCATGATGGTTGACAGCCATTGGGGCTGGCAAGAGACCCACCAGGGATGGTACAAAGATGGATGATGGTGACCATTGATTAGAACTAGCATGGTAGTACTGAATGAAGTTAGCCTGATGTTTGCTGGTACCCACCAGAGGGGGCATGGTGCTGCCAAGGGGTTGGCAAGCTGGGTGATGGTGCCCATGGGGTTGCCTATGATGGTGTCTACCATGTTGACATGAGATGGTGCCATTGGGTTGTGTGATGGAATCTGCCATATTGGTATGAGCAAATGGTGCCTGTTAGGTTGGCGTGATGGTGTCCACCATGATGGCATGAGCATGGTGCCCATTAAGATGTCCTGGTGATGTCCACCATGGTGTCCACCTGGTGATGGTTCCCACTAGAGTTCACCTTATGGTGCTACCATGTTGCTATGATGCAGGGCCCAGCACAGATGGCACAGCTCCGTCATGGTCAGTGAGAAGGACAGTGATAGAACTTAACAAGTTTGTCAGGAAGTTAGCGCAACCGTGCTCAGCAGTGTTGACACAGGACGCTCACCTGTTCCCCGTAGCCCCGAGGGCAGCAGTGTAGACAGACCCACAGCACAGGAAGTGGCAGCCCAGCTCCAAGGCTACGTCCAGCGTCTCCAGGAACGCCGTGCTCTGGTGAAGATTCCTCCAGAGCCTGGCCCCACCTCAGGACCCTTGCCTACTGTGCCCCATGCAGAAGCCATGGTGCAGGCTATTCTGGAGACCCAGCCAGGCCCCACCCTGCCCCGGCTGGAGAAGATGCAGATCCAACAGCATCTGTTGGCCACACGGGTACAAATGGACTGAGGTCACCATGTCAGTCTTTTCTGGAGGGAGGGACCAAAACATTTCTGAGGCTGAGAGGGATGTGATTTGGGGGACCAGAAGTAAGGGAAGGTTCTACTGGGCTGGGGCATGTTTCCTGGAGGGAGGAGAATTGGAGTTGAGGTTTTGAGGGATGAATAGGAGTTTGTCCTTTTGGATTCAGATTCTTATGAGTCTCTGAATTCTGACTTTCCAAAATTCTATTCTTGGGAAGTGATGGGGACAGGAAATAATCTGGGTTTGTAGCCTGGCATGAAAGATCTGAGGTTCTGGTTCAGGGAGGTAGGGTGCTTGCCTAGCATGCATGAGGTCCTGGGTTCCATTCCCAGAACTGAAAGAGGAAAAACATTCTGGAATCAGAGAAATTCCAGAAACTTCCACTGAGCTACTGCTTGACTAAGCAATGCCATTTCCACAACTGTAGCTTTTTTTTTTTTTTTTTTTTTTAAATCTGGGGATTGAACCCAGGAGCACTCTACCCCTGAGTCACAGCCTCAGACTTTCCTAAATTTTGAGACAGGGTCTCACTGAGTTGCCCAGGCTGGTCTTGAACTAGAGATCCTCCTGCCTCAGCCTCCCAAGGTGCTGGGATTTCAGGTGTGCACCACCATGCCTAGCCATAGCTATTGCTTTTAAAGGAGGGAGGTATTTCCTGTCTCTGGCAGCCTCAGTTTCTGCAGCAGATGATTCTAGAGGCACCAATTCTCAGTCCTCTCCACGGTCCTTCAGGAGACCCTTGCTGAGCTGATGTTGCAGTTGCAGCTGGTCCGGCGTGAGAAGCGTGGCCTGGAGCTGCGGGATGCTGCCCTACGAGCCCAGGGCCCTGCCCACGTGCTGCTGCTTGAGCAGCTGCAGTGGGAGCGAGCACAGTTCGGGGCTGGAGGCATGGACAGCAGCGGCGGGGACAGCAGCGCGGGTGGGAGCAGTGGGGACGAGGAGGAGTGGGCACAGGTGAGTGGCCCTGTGTGAATCTGGTAGGGTG